>VZSF01002860.1:385002-445436 GCA_013398295.1 Chionis minor | reverse complement strand
CGGCCCCGGCCCCGGCCCCGGCCCCCGGCCCGCCCGCCGCGTCCGGGTGGAGCGGGAAGGTAACCCGAGAATGGAGTCTCTTGGGGGTAGGCTGCTGCGCTGATAACGGCAACCTCAGCTTGGCCCCCGAGGCGGGTGTTTTTTCGGGGATGGTCTTGCCTTTGGCTGCTGCCGGCCCGTAGCGCTTAAACGGGCCGCTTTGGTTCTCTGTTGCAGGAGTCCCGTGTCCTTCCCTACAGGCACCCGCCCGGGGGGCGCTGGGCGGATGGGGGAGCCAAGGAGGGATCCGTGGGCGCACGTTTCGTTTCCCATCGCTCGTCAAACCGTTGCCAAATTGTTCGGGGGAAAAGAAAAAACAAAACAACCCAAAGTTGCACAAAGCAAAAGTTTTCAAATATGGCCGATTTTTTTTAGCCTGTCAGAAAAATTGTGAGGAGAAGGTCTACTTGGCTAGGTGAACAAGGTTTTTTGTTTCGTTGTTAGTTTTTTTGTTTGTTTGTTTGTTTGTTTTTTAAATAAGGCTTCTTTTCCCGCTTGGAATGTGAGATCCGCTGTGGGGCCCACTGCCGGCCTGTGCCATGCGGTTGGAGCTTCTCCTGTGGGTTCCTCTGGGGTTTCTGCACAAGCTCCCCCCTCTGTGGAGACAGGCGGTGAGAACAGTCACAGGCTAAGAAAAGTCCTTTTAGTTGCAAAGAACACTGTCGCCACAGATGCGGCCCCAAATTCGGGCTATGTGAACATGAACTGTTTCAGAATGATAGTCCAGAAGAATCGTTTCTATTTAAAAAAACAAATCTGTGGAAATGGTTTCTTTAGAATAAATAAGAGTTTGGCTGTAACTGTTTCATAACTAAATACCGATTCCTTTGTATTAAGGACACAACATGAAAGTGAGTCTGCCATAAGTAATAGTGTCAGCGACTTTGTGTAAGTCAACAAAAATAAAGATGAGTAGTAGGACTATTTAACATTTTAAGAGGCCACAGTAATCTGAGATGTTGTTAGTTATGTAATTTAAATATTATTTTCTTGTAATACAAGTTCCTTGAGTTGATAACAATCTACTTAAATTTTAAGGTGAACTGAATATCGGTATCCACGTTTCCAACAAGAGCTCATTTTGGTCTCTGTATATTTATGCATTCTATGGCAAGGGCCCAGCTCCTCTTTCTTCGGTAAGAAACTTTCAGTAAGAGACAGGTTAGTCTCTTACCGAAAGAAGATTTTTTTTTATGGATGTTGACAATCTATAATAGGTTTTATCCTAAAAGTCTGCTTCCATGTCCCAGGTCAATTTATAGTTACTATATATTCTCTTTTTCACTGGTTTTGGAGATGGGGCACTCTTTGTAGGAATATGGGGTTTTTTTGCAAAGATACATTATTAATTCAAGTAAACAGAATGAGTGAAACAGGACTTAAAGGTGTGTTAAGACCTGACCTACATAATAAGGCAATATTGTCTTCTTGTGCTAGAATATTCCACTGAATATAGAAGTCTCCCCCCAAAAAGTCACCTCTCTTAAAAGACTGCAAATTTGATTGTAATTTACTTTCCTCTTAAGAAGGTTTAGTTCCTTGTTCTTCATTATACTAATGAGCATCTGTTTGGGACAGCATTTTCCTTAGCCTTGTAAATGTATGTGAATGCCTTAACAATTATCTCATTAGACTGTTTGATTATTTTTTTTTTAAATTAAACATCTTCAACAAGGAAACTTAGAGCTTAGAATCAATGAAAAATATCATTTCCATCTTCACCTACTGTGCATTTTACAGGGATGCAGATACATGGAAAACATTGTCGTAACTTTAGAAACTTCTTATATCACTGACTAAAAGAAAGACATAACACATTGTGCACAGAGACTGATGCGTTGGTCTGCCTCCACTGTGGAAAAATGAAATGGCTTTTGTCAGTGTGGTACTTCTGCCATTTGTCGTGAACGCAACGTACATTTACTGCAAAGATGGACAGTACATAATAGATTCCTGAGTGTGAGTGTGACTTTTTCCTTAGCTGTTCAGAGGAAGTTTCCGTGCTAACCAGACTTACAAACTTTAAATTTTCCTCTGCAGAGAGTGTCTGGCAAATAAATACACTCCAATTACTCCACCATCAAAATCTTGCATCATTTACTCATAGTTTTTGCTTACTGTAGTGCAACTTTGCTTAGTGGGAAGAAAAAAAACCAAAAAAACCCCACCAAACACCAAATCACATTATCTACAGTTCTTGTTGAAACTTCCTTAATAAACAGGTGTAATAAACTATCTGTGTCTAAACTGGGGGATTCAAGAGCACCTCCAAGTTCCTGATCTGGGATGCATGTCTGGCCACACCTTGACTGTGTGTTAGGACAAAACCTGTACATAAACTAGAACCCTCCCTTAATCTCACGCTTATGAGTAGCTGAGGAGTCAATTAAAAATTGTGTGGCACACTGCAGTGCACACGCAAAGGTCGGTTTAGAGACTAAGTCTGATTATTCACTTTGCAACTAAGGAAAACCATTAAAAAAAAAGAAAAAAGAAAAAAAGCCCAACACAACTGCAATTCAAACACAAGTTCTTGGCCCACAAAGCACCTGCTTTTTGAGTTAGACTGTATTAGAGAATTAGGTGTTGTCCTTGTATTATCTAAAAGATCCTAAGGAAATGACAAGTTGCTCAGAAAGAAGCAGCAAAGAGAAATAGCTATCGCAAAGATTAAATCTCTGAGAAAGATTAAGGCTCAGTACAGCGACTGTCTGCGACTTTCAAAAGCAACAATTAATTTTGGGCATCTCCCAGTTTTGGTGGCCAAACAGGGATCTTATTTTCAAAAAGTATACAATAAGTGGTGTCTGAAATTTGGCAGCTCGATTTTCAAGTCCCTTTGGAACTATTAGCCATTTTATGTTCTTTGGCTGAATGACAATGGAGGGACAGAGAGAACCCTGCCTACAAACGTTTGAAGAGGCTGAGTGCTAGTGAGGGGAAGTATTTTTGGTCCCCATCTGCAATGAAACCCATCTGGTATGCTAATGCCAGTGAGGTTTAAAGTGTGCTTGCTGGCCTTAGGTTGCAGAAAAGAGGCCTGAAACATATTTGGGAGTGTAGTTACATATATACCATGTAAAACTGAAAAAAAATTAAGAGATTTTACTAGGAAAATATTTCCTACAGTGAGATTTACAGCTCTTGAGGATAATCGTCAAGAAAATGTAATTTACAGAAGCTAATTAGCTTTAGGTACTTAAAACCAGACTGGTTGAAATAGTAGTAAATATACGGTAGAATAACAATCTTGCCCAGACAGAAACTACTTGTTCAAACAGGTCCTTTCTGCATTTAACTTTCGAGTCTATCTTAATGAGGGTTTTGTTTGGGAGTATTACAGTCAAGAGTTAAATCAGAGAAGCGGAAGAGAGACATTAAAATGTATAGGGAGAGTAGGAGAAAAGGAATTGTTTTTATTTGAGATTTGAAATGAGATGAAGGGTCACTGAGGGTGAGAAATACACAAAGGCTGTCCCAGACTACAGCCTGTTTTGAAGAAAAGACTCTCACATCAACAGTAGCTAGATTGTGTGGAGGGACAGACCAAAGTCTAGACCAGTTGTGGGGAAGCGGAGGGGGGGGGAACAGGGGGCACAGAGAAGAGATAGCTTTTTCCAAAATTGTAGTGTTTCTGTAATTCCATAATTGATACTCTCGGCTGACCAAATTTTAAAGGCCAGGCAGGCAATTTGGATTTTGAATATTCCTTTGTTGTAGCTCCCTGACATCTGAAAGCATCGTGTTTGTCTTCAATGAATTCATTGCTCTACTGCTGCCACGCAGTTTAGCGTCATCCTGTGTGCAAGTGCGAGTATGACTTATGCTGGACACAGTAAGAGCTTCATAGTTCCCTTAAACGGAGAAAGCTCCAACTTGCACAAATCACAGCTTTGTATTTTGCAGTGATTTTCAGTACTCACATGTCAACAAGAAATTCTGCTTGTCCATTGGTAAATTCTTTAATTTGGGGGTCATTCTTGATTTCTGTTTTTAGTGTCATGCAGTGAAAGTTCAACAATGACCGTTTCAGTAAGTGAATGTTTGCAGGCAAACAATATTAACATGTAGATCTCACTTTTCTAAGGTGATAGAAATGACTGGAAAGTAAGGGGGTTTTGTACTAATTGTATAGTTTTGCTGTTTCTGACTAGTGAGTATGTGCATATTCAGATGCGTGATCTTAAACCTAATTGGAAGGGATGGGAAGTGAATATATTAATTGGAGTACTTTTCGCTAGAAGGTAGCAAGAACAGTAAAAGAAATACAAACCAAGTTAATGTATCCCAACTTTTTTCCAGAACTCTTTTTACCACCGATTCTCTTTGTTAACATCTAAGAGAATGTTTTGCAGTTTCTGTCATTGATAACGTTCACACAAGGATGCTGGTTGTAGCAACAGTGTAAAAAACTCTCTGGTCCTGGAAACTGCGCTTAGTATTTTCTTTGTGCTTTTTATATTCCCAGTGCCATCTTTACAGGGACAAAACATGGGTCATTGCATTTTTTGGTAGCAGTAAAGCATACATAAAGAGACGTCTGACATTACAGGTAATAAAAGACCTTGGCAAAGATTAGAATATCCATGGATGAAGAGATAATGATAAGAGGCACTGATGCAAACATGTCTGTAGAATCATTAAATGCTTTGAAACAAGGAGCAAAAAAAGGCTGAAGATAGACTCCAGGGAAACACAGTGAGAGAATCAGAATTAAAGAGGTAGAATTCCTGTAAAAGCTACTAAAAGAACTATCAAAGAGTCAAAATAAAACAAATATTAGAAATATTATACTCCCTTTAATGGTGGTTATTATTATTTCCATAGTTATCAAAATCTCTTCTATCTGTCTGTAAATCTCCTAAGGGTATCATTCTCTACAAGGGAAT
The DNA here is from genome assembly GCA_013398295.1 of Chionis minor. Classification (NCBI taxonomy): domain Eukaryota; kingdom Metazoa; phylum Chordata; class Aves; order Charadriiformes; family Chionidae; genus Chionis; species Chionis minor. The sequence continues at coordinate 440,508 of VZSF01002860.1, read as the reverse complement.
CTTACTCTATAGAGGACAATTATTGTTTCCTCTACTTACTCTATAAACCACTGTAATTTACATTTCTACTCACATTTGCCATAAAAAGCTGTGAATTCATTTGACCAAAAAGCTTCTTTGTTCCTAAGAAATGTCTCTCTGTTCTTATGTAAGAAAAAGGATTATTTTAATATACTTCTTTAAGTTGTTGTACAAAACTGAGCTTTTAAAAAGCTACGTGCTGGGATATCTGACTATAATTTTTCACCTGATCAAACAAAACTTACTCTGTCAAACTGAAGTAACTAAGTTCCACCCAAGAAGTTACAACCTTTTCACATAGTTATGCCCACTGAAGTGGGTTACTTTTAATTTTATTGGAATAACTGTGCATGCTTGTGCATTTGTGCAGGCATTTTTTCAGGACTTTATCTTGCTTTCTTAATTGCTTACTATCACCGAGCTACCATGGTAATGTTACCTTTTTGTAATTCGTTACCAATTAGTTTTGCTGTTATTGATTTTAAATCAAGTGTCTTTAAAAAAAAAGACAGACACTTGCTTTTGAAGAGAATTCCTCACGTAGATTAAGTGGCATCCATCTATTCTGGTAAATTTTATCTTCAGTAATACATTTGCCAGCCACTTCTGCAGGAATTGCGTGTGAACACCTTTAGAAGTTTCACATTTACTTTGGCGATTAAAAAAATTATATTGATTAATATAATAGAATGTGATATTGATTGATTAATAATTGAATTGTATTGATTAATATTACCATTTTTGTACACTTCTATTTAGCTGTGTCACATTGCTTCTCTTAATAACGTTTTACTGCTTTGTTAACTGTAAATTATCTTTGAAGTATGAAGCAGGTGAAACAGTAAGTTGGACAGTCTTTTTTATGTTGCCGTTGTACTATATATTTCCACAACTGGAAATCTTAAAAGGAACTTATAACAGTCATTAGCCCCAAGAGAAATTTCTTTAGCAACCCCTGGTCATAAATTACTTTTAGAACAAGCAGAGACGGGAAACAGTTTGCAATAGAAACACATCCTTGGAAAAGTTTCTTACTTCTAAAAGGCAGGTTATTGTTTAATCCCTATAAAGGAAACTTGACAATTTGGGTCAAATGTTAACCTAGTGCTTAATTTTAAATTCTGGCTTCCTAATTCCAATTATGTATTTTCATGTGTCATTCTATGCCTGATAATATTTTGACATCTGTAACTCCTGCTTCTTGAAGCTTTAAAAGCATGTTACTATACCAATGTGCTAAATCTCACAACACATATGGAAAGGTAATATTCACATTATGAAGAAGAAAGAGCTGAGGCGTGACTGCTATATTCAGGGTTATGCAGAAAACTTGGTGCAAAGTACTGGAAGTTTTGAATTCCAGTCCCACACTCTTATTGCCAAAGAGCTGGTAGTCCAGAAGGAATCTGGGAGCTTTTATTCTGGCCACACATATCAGTAGTTACTCATCTATTTTCATTTCACTACCTTTCATAATAAGTCCTGTATTATTTTGAATTTAAAACATGCCCTTTTCTCCCTGCAACTGTGGAGATTGTTAGGTAGAAGACTATCTTATTTCAATTTCAAAGGGCTTCTTTGTAAAATACTTCCTTATGGTGGAACCACGAGTTTGTGCTTTTAAATAAAATCTTTACTCAGCATGTTTAGAAATTACAGGGCATCGCACACAAGGAGCATTTCAGGCTACATCTGCAACAGAATTTAGTGTATACAAGTGCAGAGTGTAAGAATGTTCTGATCTTTTGAGTCAGTCACTTCCTCTGTTCTGAGATTCCAGCTCTGGCTTAACGCTACTTTAAGTAGTTTACCCACGCCACCTAAAAGTCAAAGAAACTGTGCCTCATTCTCTTTGTCTGGCAGCTTGCATTTTTAAGAACTCAAGAAGCATAAAATGTACCATGTATACTTAGCACATGACTAATTACAGTCCAACTACTTTGCACTCACAGAATGCATCTTACTATGTCAATTACAAGCAGTCATTGTCATTAACCATGTGACAATGGCTGAATACATTAGTAGGGGAAATGGCCATACAGAGTGGACCAGTGCAACAGCATGTGGTGTTACCTTTCTTTTCATCGCATCATTAAATCCACAAGCATTTTACACATCTTCTTTTCCCAGTGAACCATGGCGGTCCTTGGCACAGTATCATCAGTGAACAGAGGCAGAGGGTGTCCGCCAGCAAAATCACCAAGTGTTCCTGTATCATGAGACAGCACATACACCCTGAACAGGTAAGGAGAATTCCGGCCTTAGCTGCTCCTTCTGCCTGCCTGCCTTCCCACATAAAGACTGCTGGTTGAAAGCAGGAGCTGCTGGGGCGAGGTACGTAGCTAACGAGCGGGATGTGCCTGGTTGCAGTTTGAGTCGCTGGGGCTGAGCTGGTTGCGTGCCGCGGGCCTGTGGAGGGAGATGCACATGGCAGGGCTGGGTGTAGAGCCCGTGACAGGGGAGCAGAGCTGCGTCAGAACGTGGGTTGGTAAGACAGGCTGAGGAGCATGTCAGGGAGCTGTCAGGCTCTTATTTGGTTAATGAGGCTCCAGGCACAGTGCTTGGCTGCCGCCTTCACAGCTCTAGAGGCAGCCACATACGTGACAGAGGTAGAGTCAGGAATGAGAAAGTCTACCAATTCAAGTGTCTGCTGTGTGTCTGGAGAGCACAATCTGTGCCATAACATTTGAGCGATGAGAAAACAGAGCCACTGGTGAAACATCATCGGTCTTTTTGTTACCACTGATGCAAAGAATAATCTCATTTTAAAATCATAATCTTCGAAGAAGCTTTTTAAAGTGTTTCATTCCCATTTAAGCAGAAAACGTGTGATTGTTCTCTGTTTCTTGTGCTAGGATTTGATTGTGTCATCCACATCTCTCTGTAATTTATCCCATGGCATGGAAATAGAAAATAATAGTGCCCCAGGGAAGACACACTTACCATGAATGCAAAATATGTCAAAGGGGTATATTCAAATTGTACAGCATGCCATGACAGCAAATCATAACCACATTATTAGTTAAAGCCAGAGAAAAAAAAATATAGATGTCATCATTAACAGAGTGCTCTTGTTACTTGGATTATACTATTGCACGACTACAAATAACACTTAGTCCCCTGTGATACATATCATAGTAGGTCAACCTGAGGCCAGAATTGGGAAACTGCCACTATTTACACAGGAAAAATAGGGGTATATGTTTTTCCACAACACATTTTCTGACCATCAAGTACCAAATTTCCATAGAGAAGTATCTTGACAACTTCAAGAACAGCAGACTACTTCTGGGCTTTGTAACAGAAGAGCAATACCTTTCTTGTTATTGAATTTCTGTGTCTTGATAAGGAAAAGCTGACTTTTCTCCAAGTATATAGATACTTGCATAGAGATAACCCATTTCTGTAATGACTCTTGTTTTTTCTGACTCTCCGTATCCCTTAGTAGGGACACCCTCTGCCCTTTCTACAGACCATCAATAGTGAATGGTCCTCTAGAGAGCCAGCACCAAGGATTTTGTAGAACCAGAGCTCCATCCCCATGTGGTAAACAGCGGTTTTCTGGTGACAAAGGGTCTGCAGTCAGTAAAAGTAAGGTGTGAGCTGTCATGACTTTGATAGTTCCTTGCCCCAAGACTGAATGGACATATCCTTCTGTGTGACAGGACTGTATTTAGCCAGGGTTGAACTGCAAAAATTGAAGAAGCCTAATCTAGACATACCTGTAGTTCTGTGAGTCTTGCCCATTAAACAGTATTTGCCGAGTAATCTGGAAAATGCTAGTACTTTAAGGGTTTCAGGGAGTCATTACAATTCAAAAACCCATGGAGATTCTTGACTTGGAAGCTTCATAGACAGAGGCAAAAGCTGGCTAGCTTTCATGTAACTGTTAGGAAGAAAAAAGAAGAAAAAACCAAGGCGAAATAAAATTAGTGGAGGCTGTCTAGCAAGCTCTGTTAATCTCCTGTATTGAAAAAAAAATAATTCAGGGGCATGCACCAAAATGACCAAGTCTACCACTAACTTACCTGGTTTGTATGACAGTTTAAAATGAAGCTTAAGATAAGGATACTCAGCATTTACCATTGGATCAGATGCTGGCTGAAACCCTTAGCTGCATGTGCTTGGGGGGAAGTCTCTTTTCTATTACAGGAAACTGTTTGGTGTCAATTATTTCCTTTACAACCTGGAGGCCATTGTTTCCAAGGATTATCAGGCAGAGGTTTAAACAAGCAAACTTATACATACATTATGCACATGCAGGGAAAAAAAAAATATGAAAGAAAATATTTTTCATTTCCTATTTTAATCTGAATGAACTTATCATTGCTAGATAGCCATAGGAATACATTAGATATTAAATCACCAGAGAAAAATAACCACATTTTTTAGGCTGTGTAAGAGTGGGAGTAAAAGCATGAATTAGGGAAAATGAATTTATCTGGAGATCACCGAAAATTTGAAGAACTTACCTGTTCATAGTTCCTGGGGAAATATATTAGTATTTTTAGAAATGGTCTTTAAGATTTGTATTCACTGCTGGTATGGCTGGCTAGTATCAGTATGAACAATGTATTTTACACAAGTCAGCCTGACTAGTTCCATTATTCCATTGTCATTTTTCTTTTTTCTAAAGAGAAGCAGACATGACATTACTCTATTTTAACATGAATGAACTGTATTCTTTTTGACAGTAGGCTAGTCTGTCAGTAATGTTCAGGAAACTTACCTGGTGAGTAATTACCTGAGAATTGAAACTACATTAGCTCAAAAGTTTCTGAAGTGTTTAGCTGGAGAAGTCTACCCTCTGATTTATGACTTCTCTGCATGTAAATTGTGAACTTATTTTTTAAGTGGTCTGATCAGTAGTGTGTGTAAATAAACATGAGCCTGCGGACGGCTCATGTTTGTTCAAGTCAGGTATAGTTTGGTTATTCAGTCTTTGGAATTATTCAGGCAGACTAAGTGACTGCACACCCAAGTTGAACACTGTGGTTGCTCTTCCATGAGTAGACAACCCAAATTTGGGGACTAAAAGCAGATGTACTTTGCAGTTAAGAAAAAACAAGATTCTCTTGCTTGTTGGGCCCTAAATCGGAGTTCTCTGAGCATCACTATACAGAAATTGGTACTCAGAAGAAAAGTACTTACAAAAATAAAACAAGGGAGGACCAGAGCAGTCTTAGGTAATTTGGAAAAGGTGAAAAAGGAGGAATTCCTTCTAAAATTCCACTGTGTGGGCAGGTATTTTTTCTTCTCAAATCCTATGTAGTTAAGAGTTGTCATTGTATTTCTTGAGCAGAAATAATACAAAATAACGCATAGGGAGGTCTTAATAATTTAAAAAATACCATACACATGAGCCATCAACAAATCAGCAGTAACATTAACTTCCTCTTGACCCACTCCGATCCAGAGCAGAGGTTTTCTGTTATATCACTGCGCCTGCAGTCTTCTCCGGTGTAAATTGACGTAGTACAGGAGACTTCACTGGAGAAAACTGACTTGCAATTGTTGTCCTACATGCAGTGACAATGTGATCTGCTTTTGGAACTTAAGCACTTCAGAAAACAAACATCCCTTGCAGTAGCACATGGTAGTTTCCTGTCTTGCTTGTCTGATGCTATCCTGCACTTAGACTCTCTCCTCACAGTCCTATGTACCCACCCCTTTCTTGCAGCTTTCCTAAGAATTTCCAGATTCAGTGAGGTTAGATTTCTGTGGTGCAACCACACTCCTGCTGCAGGAGTTGGGGTGAGATGACTGTATTCTTGGTTGCCTTCTTAGCCATTTCTGTACCCAACTGTGCCCAAGTTACTGCTTACGTGTTTGTATTCTCTATGGACTCATTTCACCCTTTAACTCAAAACATCCAGCATGTTTCCACCCACTGGCTCATCTCTTTCCATGGCTTTTCTGTCCTACTAGTTGGGATTTGCTTTCACCAGCAGTGCAGCATCCACTTTAGTTTATGCCTAAAAAATCTCATTTTAAAGCAGTTTTTGTTTAAGTGCATTAGTCTACTGCAGTGCCAGTGTCATTTGTCTGTCTTCCTAAGTAATACTTCCAATGTTCAAATGTGGTATGAAGCATAGGAAGTGTAACAAGAATTATTTTGCTTTAGAAAATGGAATGCCATGTGGTTTCTCTCTGAAAGGAGATGTTGCAAGTAAGATCATTTACTGATATTTCCATAAATATACTGAAGTCAATAGAGCTGTACTGATTAACTATGCCTGCTAAAGCTTAAAGTCCTTGTTACCATTAGTTGTGTAATTATTACCCAAGAAGGGCTCCACAAGATTTTTTTTTACGACACTGCTGGAGTGCTTTTTATTACAGAATACTAGCAAAGCAATAATCCAGAAGCATGTATTTTAGTGTACTGCCCACTTGTAACTGGCTTAACACTGTAGATATTCTTTTCTATCTCAGAAACACACTTTGCTGCAAACCACAGACTGTTCCACAGACACTTTAAGTGACTTAAATGTTCAAGAAAACAAATCTGAAACTCAGCTGATTATGTTTATGTTATCTTGGCAGTGCTGCAGAACTGAAATGTATTCCTTACACAAGGGACTGCAGTCTGGTGCACATCAGTTCTGCTCTCAAAAAAAAGAGCTCTCTTTTCACCCCAGACATCTTTTCTTTCACCGTTAAAGCAAATAATGAACAAAACCAGATAGTCTCAGAAATGCACTTGAAATTAGCATTCTACTTAATCTTTCAGTAGTTATTTTGCCACCTACATGCTTGGGTGTTAAGCCTGTTTTCTATTTCATATAATATGCTTCAAGTACTTGCAGCGGAGCAACACCTTCTTGGCACAGTGGCACACCATTAGCATGGATGCTGTGACCAAAATCCCTGTCTCCTTCAAAACACCAGAACAGACAGCGTTCTGTAATAGCATGTTTCTCCCCCAAATCTATGGTCCCATATGCTAGTTAAATAAACAGATGAGCGTGGCTGAAACCCTGGAATTATTTATACAGAATATTTTTATACATGTATTTTCTCTGTACTGTCTTCTACTTTCTTTGTAGTTAAATTTACCTTCCATCTCCTGCTATCTCCTGCACGCTTTAGTGTTGTTCATAGATGATTTAAACAGTAACAAACCTCTTTCCTCTATTTCTCCATTCTGTAGGAATGCAAGCTATGTTTTTATAAATGATAATGTATCAATATCCAGCTTCGTAGATTCTTAAATACAGGGAGGCCCAGGCAAATTTTAATATAGACTCTGTGTGGGATAGTAAAAAAATTGCGTCATCAACATAACGAAAGTTCCTTAATGGACATCTTAGTGCCATTATTTGTGACACCTTTGACAATCTCCTATTTCTGATAAAAACAGGTGGGGAAGAAGGAGGTAATTGGTTTTCTGTACATGATTTTGAATGGACGTGTAGCCATCCTGGGAAGTTTAGCTCCAAACATAGGACACTGAATTTGCAGTATGTTTAAGGCATGCTTACAGATGGCCAGTCCTGATTTGTAGTAATTCTTCTAAGACGTGTGAGGAATCGTGGGGTGCTATGGATAACAAAAGAGCTGTAGCATTTACGCAAACAGCCAGCCTCAGTGTATGGCAGCACTCATAAGACAGGAACACATGAAACAGGAGTGCACTGTAGGTAACAAAATGGATATCCTGAGAGCCTGAAAAAGGGTGTGTATATATAATGTTAGTTATTAAAACAATAGGATACACTGTGATTTTGCTGTTTGTGCCATTGGATCTGTCCTTGACTAAAAAAAAAAGATGTAAATAATTTTATAAAAATCTATTGTCAATATAGAATGAGTTTCAGATTTTCTTCCATAAAATGTGATTTAATTTCTATCGCTTAGAAGAAATATCCTGGTGGTGGTCTCACCACAATGCAGAAACTAACTACATCCGGTATCTCTAAATTGCAAGGCAAAGTTTTTTATTTGCTTCGCTGTTCTCCAGAGGGCAATTGCCAAACGTGACTGCACTGCGTTTAATACTACTACTACTACTCCTCCTCCTCTTGAAAAGCAGGGTTTGAGATGTGAAAGTATATGAAGCAGTCCACAAAATGGTTCTGATTTCAAAGACTTGCTTTTCTTTTCAATCACATACATATAGTGGTTATTCATACAGAGGAACTTTAAAATCTTGAACATCTTTTTGGTTATTCTTTCTGAAAAAATATAATTAATTTGGGATAGGAGACATAAGTAAATAATTTCCTGAAATTATTATAATTTTCTGAAAAGTCTGGTGGTGTTTGGAGTTGAAATTCAGGGCGCAGAGAAGGTGATGGAGCTGTCAGACTCTTACACCACAATGCTGTAGAGAAACTCTGCATTTCACTCCTCACACCAGAACAAAATCAGTCACAGTCAGTAAAAAAGAAAAAAGAGCCAAAACCGCTTGAGCTGCTATTTATTGAGTTATTTTACAGAAAATAATTTATACAAATTAGTACTTCTAGTCTTAGCAGTTAAACAGTTTCTTTCTCCACCTCCATCCGTATATAAGGTTTCACCTTGATTTTGGTGAAATTTTTGGTTCAGCCAAATCTCCTCTTAGATAGTGAAGGAGGAGTGTTTGCCTGAATGAGGGATACAGTTTTGGAGCTGCGTGAGTGTTGTTCGTAAAGAAGAACGTACACATGGGGTCTATGGTGCAGGAGTGACTGTAGCAAGTTCGTGAATCTCCCTTTCTCACTGACGTCTTAACTTTATGCCGCTGTGGCATCCATGACTGAGATGAGGAGACTGTAATGCATCTCATTAGTAAACTCTGCTTCTACAACATTTTTGTCCTGAAAGGGGAGGACGAGATTTTAGTGTGTCAAGAACGTGGAAGGAAAGGGTTAAACTTTAAAGTATACTTGAAAGGATAAAATAGCACCACCCATACTTTTATCACCATTGGGTCAGTTCTTTTAATTGCTATTTTAAGTCCTGCTCAGTTGAAGAATAGTAATTTTCTTTCCCAGCCTTAGGAGCTGCCTGCCTTAGTCTTTTAAGTTTCTCACTCTCTGAATGGGTAGGTCAGAGCCACATGAGTTAGTTAGAAGAGGCCTCCCATGAGCAAATGAAAAACTAGTTCTTAGCCTGTGTGACAATAAACATTCCAGTTCACATTACTGAACCTCAGGGAAAACATCATGGGCCAACTGAAGCAAAACCTACAAGTCAAATTATTTGACATCAAAGGCCTCAACCCCAAACCAGCAATTGCTCTCAGTACACTGTGCAGAAACGGAGAAGTCCTCCTGGCATGGAGATGAATGATGGGGAGTCCACTGCTCTCTGCAGTGCAAAACCAGCGTGCCCGTATTCACATGGTGCACCAATGTGCTAACCACCCCCAGCTCTCCATTCTTCTGCACCCTGATGCCCACGCATGTGTGTGGATGTTTCGGGGGTGATCTTACACAAGGTTACAAAAGCTCCAACAGCACATACGGTATTGAACCGACTTCTGACCTGGGCTGAAGGTGAAGTTCCGATTTGGTATTATTTATAACCATTTGCCTACAGGAAGACTGTTTCCAATTAGCAGGTATTGCTTTGTTCTATTGTGCTCATTAAACTTGGTATTTCCTAAACGAGTGATGACTGTAACCAGCATGACTGTCAGGCATTCATTCATTGTTCAGTTCAAAACGCTGAACACAGCGTCAACAACCGAATTGCTAATAGTATCAGACCTGTTTCAACCAGCTGCCTAGCGTATTGGTTCATTAGTGTTAGTTATTCACACAGCTTGGCTGAAACAATTGTGCCACATTCTTAACAGCCTGCTTTATTTTCTTTCAACATAAAAACTCCTAAAAACATCCAATACATTCTCACATAAAGACTTGGGTAATTGCAAAAAAAAAAGCCACTATTGTAGATTTTTTGTTACTACTACTGAGACAACTGTACTCAGTAGTTAAAAGAATGAAAGGAAGAGAACATAAAATGCCCTCTGCATTGCAGTGATCTGGGGACAAGTCTGTGGCCGTATTTCAGTGTCCTGTTGTAACCAAAAAAAAGAAAAAGCTATTGTGCCAAAATGTGTCCAGGGATATTTCCTGAAAATACCACTCTAATTTAAAGCAACTACTGCCTATATACAATATCATTTACTTTCCTAACTAGCCTTCGAACATATTAAACATTGTGATATGATTTACTAACACACACATAACACACATAGTAGGTAATTCGTACCTGAAGAAATACCTGGTAGAAACTCATTGCTTGAGACAGGTGTGACTGGATTCTGTTTTACAAAAAAATTGGTAAGGAAATAGTTTCCATTTAGTTTGGTGAATGAATTGCAATTTTTCAGTTAGTCGCTATGTTGTTATTTCTCTGAGTGCTCTTCCACTTAATGGTCTTTTGTAAAGAAAAAAAAAAAGCTCTTCTGTGCACTTAATATACTTTGTAGCCATTCCCTGCATATTCACTGTACATCACCTATACCATCAAATCAATGGAAATATTAATTCCCTGCATGCACTTCACTAGGAGGTGTAAAGTCATTAGCTCCTCACAGCAAGATTGCAGTGTTGCTGCAATAACATTTTTTTCTTTACTTGTAATACATTTATTACAGGCAATGTAGCAGGAATTTGGATGCAATCATCATTTTAAGCAGCTTCTCAGTGAAATGAGAGATATGATAATTACTGAATGCTATTATCTTTGAGAGCTCATTTCCTGAGCTGACAGAGTAGTCCCTAATAAATAAATGCACTAGAGCTTAAAAACAGAAGATACAAACTGTATCACTTGGCAAGATGAATGTTTTCTAAATGTTACAATGTTTGCTCTGTGTGGGAGCATCAGGTTCAATTGTATAGATCTAAAGGTAAGTTTAGCCTAAAGCAGTACTTAATTACAGTAGTCATGTGATTTCTTTCAACTTCAGTCTGGCACTCCTGACAGTTTCTACTGCTAAAGAAGTTGTTACTGAGATAAGGACTAATTAATATAGTGACAAGGTTGATCTCTCTGTGTTTTGGTGGTACTCATGAGACCCCACCTGGAGAACTGTGTCCAGCTGTGTAGTCCTCAGCTCAGGAAAGACATGGACCTGTTGGAGCAGGTCCAGAGGAAGGCCACAAAAATGATCAGAAGGATGGAACACCTCTCCTACGAAGAAAAGCTGAGAGTGTTGCGGTTGTTCAGCCTGGAGAAGGCTCTGGGCAGACCTTATTGCGGCTTTTCAATACATAAAGGAGGCTTATAAGAAAAATGGGACAAACTTTTTAGTAGGGCTTGTTGCAGTAGGACAAGGGGTAGTTGTTTAAAGCTAAAAGAGGGTAGATTTAGTCTAGATATAATGAAGCAAATTTTATGATGAGGGTCGTTGCCCTGAGAGGTGGTAGATGCCCCATCCCTGGAAACATTCAAGGTCAGGTTGGACAGGGCTCTGAGCAACCTGATCTGGTCACTGCTCATTGCAGGGAGGACTGGACTGGATGACCTTCAAAGGTCCTTCCAACTCAAACTAGTCTATGATTGTTCCTGGGTAACAAGGAAGATACTGTTACGTCTTGCAATGCTACAGGCTTGGGGAAGAGTGGCTGGAAAGCTGCCTGGCAGAAAAGGACTTGGATGTGTTAGTCAACACCTGGCTGAATACGAGCCAGCAGTGTGCCCAGGTGGCCAAGAAGGCCAACAGCATCCTGGCATCAGGAATAGTGTGGCTGACAGGACTAAGGGAAGTGATCGTCCCCTGTACTCAGCACTGGTGAGGCCTCACCTCAAATCCTGTGTTCAATTTTGGGTCCCTCACTACAGGAAAGACATTGAGGTTCTGGAGCGTGTCCAGAGAAGGGCAACAAAGCTGGTGAAGGGCCTAGAGCGCAAGTCTTACGAGGAGCGGCTGAGGGAACTGGGCTTGTTCAGCCTGGAGAAAAAGAGGCTGAGGGGAGACCTTATCACTCTCTACACCTACCTGAAAGGAGGTTGTAGGGGGGTGGTCTCTTCACCCAAGTAACAGGCAATAGGACAAGAGGAAATGGCCTCAAGTTGCAACAGGGGGGGTTTAGATTGGATATTAGGAAACAACTTTTCACTGACAGAGTAATCAAGCATTGGAACAGGCTGCCTGGGGAACTGGTGGAATCACAATTCCTGGAGTTATTTAAAAGACGGGTAGACGTGGTGCTTAGTGACATAGTTTAGTAGTGGTTTTGGCAGTGTTACGTTAATGGTTGGACTTGATGATGTTAAAGGTCTCTTCCAACCTAGGTGATTCTATGATTCTTCATAACACACCACACTGGACGTGAGACTCGTCAGTCTCCAAAGCAAGAAGCACAGGAAACATGACAATCTTTTTTAGGCAATTTTTTTTAAGGAAACAGTTACCATTACAGATGTGTAACTACTTTTCTCCAGTTTCACTATGTGTCTTTCTTTTTTTAATCCATACTACCTCAGTAAGCATAGGTGGAATGGCAGGAAAGAATCCATACACCATTGGGGCAGAATCCGCAGAACAGGAGAGTCCTCAGAGAACAGGAAACAGAGATTGGCATCATCTTCCTGCTTGGGAATTGCTTTGTGTTAAATATAGTAATTTAACCAGAAAAAAGCTCTGTGTAGATTCTAAAAGGTACTGTGGTAAGTCGGAAAGTCCATCTTGTTTTTAATATTGCCAGAAATTGAAGGAAGGCATATTTAAGGTGTGGTTCAGAGAATACCTTTCTGTTAAATTGGACAAAAAAAGAAAAGAGAAAACTGGAGCAGAGATTTGCAGAGAAACAAACTTAACACAGAGCAATTTCCCAGCATGATAGTGTTGTCCAGTTGTACTGCTGTCTGATGGCTGAGCTGTCTGAAGGGAAGGGAAATCTGCTTACATGGCATGTGTATTTGGACATATCTTCGTATGCTCTGTGGGAAGAAGTTTTCACTATGTAATTTCAAGTTGGACACAGACCAGACAGTGGAAAATTCGTAAAAGGTAATTACATAAATTCTTTATGCCCTTTTTCTTCCAGGACTCCAAGTAGTTTTGAAGAGATTGATGGTAGCCAAATCTACCCACCCCCAACCAGTTTAGCACCACACTCACCTACCCGTCAGTTCTGCTCCTCTGATCATCTTTCTTGTCATCCCCCTGTGCTACAGGGAGCAATTTACACACATTCACACACAAAATTTATTGGAAAAGGAAGAAAAAAATAACACAAACTTACTGAAAATGTAGAATTGTGCTTTGTCCAAGAAATGCTCCAGACCATCAAGTACAGGATGAACTGTCAAGGAGCAGGCTGGATGGAGAAGAAATGCAACAAGCAGATGATTCACAGGCTGAATGAAGGGTTTGCTCAATTTTGCTCTTGCTGGAGCCTTCAAGCACATTTTTGCCTTTAGGTGGCACTCTTCACCTGTATCGTGCATCTTCCTTGCTAAGGGAGATGAGTTTATACAGCTTTGCAATACCACATTCTGAGGAGTAAGATGACCACAGTGTTAACCTGAGATAAGGGATCTGATCTAACACACAGAGCAGAAGCCAGAATAATGATGGTTGCTTTCCTCCATCAGTTTTAAAAAACCTCTTTGCATTGCACACTGATTTTTTTTTTTTTTTTTTTTTTTTCTCCCCAGGATGGTCCTGAGAACTGGTTGCAACACAGTCCAAATTTGATGTGGAATCACAGTCTTTCTGGATTCAGTGTTATGTAACAGTGGCAACAATTTTTTGCAGTACATGTGAGCGTTTACCTTTGTCTCTGTGCTAACCGTTTAAAAACCCAATGCTAAAACCAATGGACAGGTTGGTTACCTTGTTAGTTTGTTCATGCTAGTAATTATGGCCAAAAAGGGAAATTAAACTTCCTTTATATATACATTTTGGAAATCACATGACACTGTTGGCAAATGAATTGTTTTAGCATTACATACTGTAATTTTATTGCCATGACCACTAACCCTGGCTTGTGTTTGTGATAAAACAGGGTCAGAAATTTAAAACTGATGAGTGCAACCGTGCTGAAACCTGACCAGCATTCGCCTGCTGACCCATCTGCAGTCACCACCAGGATACCGTGTTGCAGTGTTGTTCAAGGAGATGCTACTTTTCTCCTTCTGGTGAAAACAAGATGAGAGGTCTGCACATTGCCAAAATTAGTGTTTTCCTAAGTGTTTGCCTAAGCAAAGAATCACAGTAATTCTTCAACTAACCGACATTTCAGGAAGACATACACTAAAAATCAGTCCTGCTCTGAGAACACAGCTATGTTCTGTATTCTAATCTGTTACACTGCATTAGGCTTTTGCAGAAGAATTTGAACAATGTTCTGGCTCCTTGGAATTCTGAAATTCAGTGGTATTCAAACATGAGGTTTGATTCCTGCACTACTTCTTATAACATTCATTGATTTTAAAATCAGAGCTTCATCCTTCAGTCCACTCAGTTATGTGCTGGGCCCTAGAGTACTACCATTTTTACTGAATAGAGCTTTTGTACATACTCTGAATTTATCTGTGTTGAAACCCTGTTAATTGCGGATTGAGGCAGGTATTAAGAAAGAGTCTCCATTCCCCCATGAATACCTACATCCACAAGTCTTTCCCTGAAAGGCAGACTGCTCTCTGGAAAACAGGTGTGGGATGGGCACATGTAACAGCACCCGGTAGTGACATACCTCCAGGACTTTTACTTTTGCTATTAAAGTACTTGGGGTAATTATTCATACCAAAAAGGAAGAAAACCAAAAAGTGAACATTTATTCTAGCTGTGATTTGGCATTCTGATGAGAACACTTAAAATATATCCTTTCCCATGTAAGATGATGCAGCTGAACCGAATAGGTAAGACTACTCCAAGAGCAGGAATATCATCTAGAGAATGCTGAGGACAAATCCAGCAACACATGGGCATAAACATATCTTCCAAGACAAAAAGTTCCGGAAGTAATCTTTCTGAACATTTGTTGATGACAAATCAAGACTTACAGACATTTTCATAGCATCTGCCATCAATTTCTTAATCACTAACACAGCTTGATCTTGTGACATCAAACATGTCTTTACCTAGCTAGGGTTAACAGCAGGAAGGGGACATTGTACAGCTTTTTACCCAGTCCACACATTAAACCATTAATTGTTCTGGCAATTGGAAGGGGTATTTTTTTTCAGCAGCTACTTCTTTGTAATTTCTGTCTCATGAGTTTGTAAGAATCAAAGATAATTCCCCTTATACCCGCAATCTTAGATGTGGAGGAGAGGTGGGGAGAATTTCACACATTTCAAATGTAGCCCAGAGAAATGTTAAATGCCCCCATTGTTAGTTCCAGGCTTATGATGCAAGAAAGGCTAAAATCTACCAGACAGCAACACTCAGACACTGCCTGTAATGGGACGTACTTAACAAAAGCTCCAGTCTATCCATTAAATAGACATATTCCGAAAGAGAGCTATTTTTTCCAGCACTGTAATTATTATTCCATCCATAAGTGCTCCTGAAATGTGGAGAGAACATCATACGGAAACATCAGGAGACAAACAACACTTACGCCTTCCCAGCAGTCTATTTCAAAATAAGACAAATACATTAGGAAATCAGTATTAATTTAATAAGCTAAACTTCCTCCCTGGCTCCTTACACTATGCTGATAATCATGTTTTCTTGGATTCAGGTTACAAGCTATGCCATTAACAGAGGGTTTGGAAGAGCATGTTGAAAAGCAAGATAATCTTTGTCTTTATCTGTATGTACTTGAAGAGAGTCCCACCACAGCTCAGTGAATGGAGCCTGCAGAATTGTTAATTTCTGAGCATCAGTATGGACATAGGTTGGAAGAGCCAAAACCGAACAGCCTCCAGCAGAGGGTTCCACGGGAGAACCGAAACTTCAACTCTGCCATCAAACTAGAAAGTGACTCCCCCATGGAGGTCGCAACAGCCATACATACTGTGAGGAGACTGTGAGCTGGTCCCAGTGCATTTAAATCATCCTCACAACACCATAGTGAATGTCCACCAGTTTGAGCACAAAGGTTGTTCACTGACCTTCATCCCATTCATGTGCTTCAAGTGGAGAGGGACGGGGAGTTTTGCAGAGGGACTCCGATCTCCTTCCTTCCACTCTGCTTCAACACAGATAATTCCATTGATTTGTTGCAACTCATCAGCGTGCAACACATGCTTGCACTTACCAAAAGAGAGGTGTTTAGGCCATCATGCAAGCTGACTGAAGAAAAATTCCAAGGCTGGTCTGTTGCTACAAAAGGTAAATGTTGAATATCAAGGAGCATTATAGGAGATAGGCCCATCCTGTTCAAATAGAACTTCGGATTTCCTGCAGTGTGTGACTCTGGGTTATCTAAAGCTAAATCGCAGTTACAGCTTCAGATCTGGATTCAATGATGCGTAAATCCCTGAAATATGGTCATAAAAATTCCGAGTCCTGAAAAGGGAAAACCTCTCAAAAAAAGATGAGACTTTGATTGTCTCAAAAGGTACCCAGTAAAACAAAAAAGCTGGTCACAAAGCCAAAATTCCCTAGCCACTGCAAATCATAGGTTTGTATTATATATTGCAGCATAGCCAATCTCTGCATATACAAACAGAAGAAGAGAGCTGGAAAATTGTCCTGTTTAAGCAAGTCAGAGCAAGAGTACCAGCTCTGCACAGTATTTTTGAAGTGGCATTTAAGTGCAAAAAACTGTAAGAATTTCTTCCTTTACAGTGCTTACAAGGTGCTTTAATTCATACTTTTCTTTAGGTTCCCCCTTCAAATTGTTTCAAAAGAAGGCTGTTTGAGATTTTTATTTTCATCTCTACACATAATAAATCGAAACGTAAAAATGTCCTTTGTGTATTACGGTTTGACTTGCTTGGAAATATAATGTGCACAGATAGCTTGTGCAAGAATTGAGAAAAACAGCAGTGTTTTCCACAAGGCAGCACCTCTCTCCTTTTTGTTCTTTTTTCACTTGAAGTGAGTTCGGTTTTGTGAAAAATTAGTCCCCAAACACTAACTGCAGTTGGTATGGTGGTTTGGGGGGTTTTTTTTGGTTTGGTTTGTTGGGGTTTCTTTGTTGGCTTGATTTTGGTTTACATTTTTTAATGGAGGAAGACATGGGAGAGGGACTAGCTTTTACTCGGCAGTTTTTCTTCATCCTATCCAGTCATGTGGTCATTTTCCCCCCAATATTTTTAGGCAGTCAACCAGACGAATAAACTCTTAAGCTTCTTTAAGACAGAAGGTCTATATCTCATGCATTAAGATCCCTTTTCATTCCTGTAGTGCTGTACATGTTTCTTACATATTCTATGGTGGTATACAGGATTAAGCCTCTATCAGGTAGAGCACTAACTGGATTTTGTAATCCTGGCAACTTCCACATGTTTACAGCTTTATCTGTGTTGCCTAGTGAGGGCTGAAAGGAAAGAAACAAGAAGCTTGTAGGAGAGTCGTATCTTCTTCATCGATACCCTTCACACCATTCAAATAGGACTCCGGAATACACTATTTTAATTAGCAAAGCTTGTTTTAAAGTAAACAACACAAACACTCCTTATAGAACAGTCACAGTCTCCCCTGCTAGACATACAGGCTTTTTGGCAAGATCACATTCAAACAGCATGAAATTCACCTCTGTGCACGGCCCCCAGAAGGCCCTCACACCGCTTTAACTTCCACTTATCTGCTCTGGATAGGAGCGAGTGGTTTGTGGCATAAGGACCGAGGTTCACTACAACTTGCCTCCAAAAAAAAGATGGTCCAAATCCACATCTGTAAAGATCAGCATTTTTACCACTATAAGGTCATAAAGGTGTAATATAGGCGTCATGCATAGAGTACATACCATATTATTTCAATTTGAGTCCTGTCCCTTGCATGACTTTGAGCCCCTGTGAAAGTAGAGATGCACAACACACATGTAATGAAGCCCTCAATCAATATGGTTTGCTGCGTTGTGCTGTTTATTGGGAACACCACAAAGTCATTCAACCGACAGGAGTCAAGACAGCAGTGAGAAAAGCATCCTCATGAGGAAGCTCTGACAGGATTCCTTTTGACACATGGGAGAACACGAGATTCCCATCTCAGTTGAGTAATTGCTAAATGAACAGAAATTGGAAATCATTGATGCGACATTGACCCATTAAACACTGATGACTGGGCTCTGTTCTCCCCTGTACTACACCCAGGGAACAACAGATGGTTAAAGGCAAACAGGCTAAGAACAAAACAATATGGAAATAAGGTTGGTTCCTTCACAAATGCCACTACTGCAGTCCATTTATGCTGACTGATACTGGTTGTTCCTTCAGCTATAACTGCGCAACAAAATCGGACATGTCTCATCTTCCAGTCTTGATACTTAACTGTTGCTGTTGTTGATTTTCTTTTGTTGGTCAAGTTTGGTTTGGTTTTTTGGTTTTTTTTTTTTTTTACATCTACATTTATCAACACTGATACATTACAGATCTTGTTAGTTATACTTTGAAGTCTGATCATGCAGAACTACAGGCAGGTGCAACTTAGATCTTATTACAGGATGGACATGGCAAGGTGAACAGTTGTTTTTGCTGGTTAAGATCTGGAGCTTTGTTACTGTTGTAGCTTAATGTATACTGGCCATAAGTCCCACTTGCTCAGTTTACTAAATATACATGATTCTCTATGTACACTGAAACCTCCAGCACCCTCCTTTTCAGCATATGACTGACTTACGAAAAGGTCAGAGGTCAACCATATTTAGGCATACAGCGGCCTTATTGTAAAAGATTTAACAGAAATAGTGTTGGATTATTACATATTAGTTACAGAGGAAGGAAAAAAAAAATCAATACAACTATTTACATTATAAATATATCTTGCTTTCCAGAAGACAAGAATGGCCCTGTTCAGTGAAAATTAGCAAGAGACAGGCTTACCTGTCTGAAATTATAAGCATGGTAGGGATACATTTATTTCCCAAATTGACTGTGTCTTCCTTCAATATGTGCTTTTCACTCTCAGGTAAAAAGGCACCATTAGCCTCAGTTGAAGTTTTTCAACATTCTTTTGTCAAATCAAACCCTCTTTAAAACTCAAACTTGCCATGGATTAATGAGCCTGACCAGAAATTAAGTTAAACAGTTCACCTCTTGCAACCAATAGTTAATTTAAAAAAAAAAAAAAAAAGGCAGGCCACATTGGCAAGTTCCAAATACACTAAGCAGATTCCACTAAATTCCACTGGACAGGTCTGTTTTCCAGCTCATCAGTGAAGATGACACATTTACCATTGCCCTATCTCCCTCAAGCATCTTACTAATTAAGACATTACATATTTGTGGAATATTCAAACCTACTGCACAACAATTTTCTTTTTGAGTGTGTGCATGAAAAAGATCACTTTGAGCTTGCAATTACCTAACTATGTCCTTTGTAAAACAGTGGAAGTTCAAATAAGCACAGCCATCAGATTCTTGAAGATGCATGATTATGTTACAATTATGGTCTTAATTTACACTGAGAACTTGGATCAAATATTAATAGAATACAGGTTCTAAAATTCATATCTGTATGCACTCCCTCTCTTTCCTACACACACACACAGAAGTAAAGAAAAATAAAAGCCTAAACTTAAGTGAACCACTAACTCAGATGCTTTTGCCAGGCTATTTTAAAAGAAAATTCTACTTCTTCCCTGCTGGTTTTCTTTCGTATTGCTCTCCCTGGAAGCACACAGAGTTTGTTGCAAAATGCCTTTTGAATTCACACAAAATTTTAAAATCTCAGTAAGCATGAAGAAAGAAATATAGATAGATCTGAAACTAAAAAAATTCTTGATCCTTCAAAATACTGCAATGCTTGTAATATAAATAAGCTAATGTTGACTATTAAAAATATTTTAAATTAAAATATTTCAATTACATTTTACATTGATTTCAGGATATTCAAAACACATTTTTCCTTTTTTTTTCCTTTCAAATAAAATATTCGGAGATTTGTTGAATTTTACCCTCTCAAGCAGTTCTAAAATTGACTGTTAGCATAATTTTCTGATGAAAATATGTTCGTGGAAAAGAAATCACTGGTGCTCACTGACAAACAATACAATCCAAATCAGTTAAGTAGCACTACTGTGAAAAACTTCCTAAAGGCACTGCAACAAGTCTAATTTCTTCAGTATCATCAGCCCAGAGCTTGAAGGTAAAGCAATATGAAGATAAAACCATATATATGAATCTATTCTTGGTTAAGAATAGAAGATAAGTTTAGAAGAGTGATACAGCAACAGTCATCTTTCTTTTGTAATCTCTGGGGGCCAATATCATGGAGGAACTGGTGATTTCCAGAGGAAAACCATCAGTGCCTCAGGGAAGTACCTTATCAGGCTTTCTGTAGGTTGCTTGGGGGTTTTTTTTGACACATTACCATTCTTGCACCCCAATTTAAGCTCCACTTTATGTAATGCACGCTTGCTAAGATTCTTGAATCTATCTGTGCCATGGAATTCTACATAGTATGGGAGGATTATGAACAACAATGGGCTTTGCATAAATCAGTGTGTGACCAAGTCAAAGTATTTGAACTCTCTGAAGAGCTATTAGATTTTAATGGAAGATACTACTCCAGCTACCAAGACAGTATCTGAAGATTGATTTCAAAAATTACAGAAAAATTAGGATTGAAAACATGCATAACCTTGCATCAACTTGAAGTAAATAAATACCTCATCCTCATTTAAACTCATCAATGAGAAGGAAAATGGAGGAATGGTCTTTCAAGAGCAATTCTAACTTTCTCTTTCTTTTTTAGTTTCTCATACTATCCAGAAGTACTCCATCAGAAAATAATGCAGGAATGTTTTGCAGCAACTTTCCCCTCTACCTCCTCAATGCTGTGTTTTGCAGCAGTGCTCTGAGCAGCCACGGGTAGTTAAGATGCTTCTGCTGTTTTCCTCACTCTGCTGATGGCTAGGTAAAGCCACTTGGGACAGAATTTCTTTGGGTATTCAGGCACTTAAGATACCAATAGGCTCTTAGGCATATTTTCAAAAAGACCAAAGTGTCCAGATGCCATTCATGCTCATGGAAGATATGCCACTTCTGGCATAGGCTCTGTGATTGCCCCTTTAGTGCCTAAATACCTTGCAACACCTCTCTGCATTGGTGGCAATTACGCTTACAGCTGCAGTCCTCGGAGAATGAGGTGAAAATTGTTACTCATGTAGTATTTACTAATATTTTAAACAGAGGTAGATTTAAAAGTTCACTGGCAAGAAAAATAAGAAAAGCATCTATTATTGTAAAACTAAATAGAATATTGGAATAAAGGGGAACAGACTTGAAGAGAAAGGTATCAAAACTTCTAGAATTTGAAAGAAAAATTTTGTCTAGCTTAAGACAGCTACAGAATGTCATCAATGCAGTCTTTTACTCAAGAATACATGCATTCTTGTGAGGTATCAGCTGACAGCACCAACTTCCTGATACAAAGCAAAACATGGGATACTATTCCTGTCCAATGGTCACTACTTCAGTTTGGACATACAAGGACCAGAATCATAAGGAACTATTGCTTTTCTTCATAGATGGCTTTTTTTTAGTGTCCAGCATGGACAGCCCCAAGTCTCATCCCCCAGACAGAGCTTCATATAAAGGAGACTAATTTGAGGACAAAAAGAGAAGCAGTAATTCTTTTAAGCCCCATTTCAGCAAGGCACTTACGCACATGCTGATGTCAGTTGCTGCTGAGCAAATGACAAAAGCACGTACTAGTTAAAATTATGTATGCATCCCTATAGTCTCCATTAAATGTTTGTACGAGCACTGGTGCTTAGCAGAATCAGGGCTTCTGGGAACAGAGCTATCTAACTTCCCTGTTGTGGGTTCATTTAGTGCCGATCACTAGGACATCTTCTATGGTCACTGGTTCTCCACCCAGCACTCATGAACCCAAACAAGACTGAATTTTATGATGGGACTGAGACTGTGTTTTTTGGCTTTGATGGATAAAACATGGGAGATCTGTAAGCATCCGTCTACTATAAATGACTTCTCTGCTATTGCCGATGCCACATCTCCACAATATCACTGGCAATGAACTGTGATAATTCCTAGTTTCTGTGATCTGCATTTGTGGTATTTTTGCAGTTTCTCTTACACACAACTTTGCCTCTTTGAGACACTTTTTTTTTTTGCTTTGTTTAAATAACACACCAAAATGGTGCACACGAAGGAATGTAAAGCAGATACTAGTTACCTGAATATTATTAATATATATCTATGGTGAATTAAATCTGGAAGTGATACATTTCATTATTGCTAAGAAGTCACCCTTGGTGTTATTGCCTTCATATCTACAGAGCGTTGCTGTTTACCTTCCAATACTTTTATGATCATTGGCTTTGAAGTGAGTTAGATCACTCAACAATGACTTGATGATTCATGGCTTAAGAGAGAATATTGCTAAATATTTTTAGCAGTAGTAAATTATTGCTTTTATAATTACTGATCTGAGTTTTTAGAACATTATCAACCTAATTTTATTCTCAAAAAAGTTCCATAAAAATCCACCAAAAATATAACTGGGGAAAAAAAAAATTCCTACAGCAATTTTGAGACAGCTCAGACCTACCAAGTCTGAAATTATCTTATATCCACTTAATTTTTATCTCCCCTCCTCCCCACCCTGGAAAGAAATTTTTTTTCTTTGCTTTCTTCCTTTTGAACAAAGTCTGACTTGACACTCATTTTTTTTTCTTACCACAGAACGGCAGGCTTGTAAGCCACCTAATAGAACAGTCCTATTTTGGTAGAATTTTGAATACATAAGAATCAGTGGATTTAAAATATCCAGTAACAGATTCTAAACAGTTTCTCTCTTTGACATTTGGAAAAGCATTAGAGTATGGTTTAGCTCATTTCAGTTTACATGGCACATTTTGGTAAGAGGCGAGATGACTCAGATTTTCCTTCATTTCCAACTTGGGTAATGATGACCTTGCAGTGGAAAATGCTAGTTGCTGTTTTGGCTGGAAAAATACTCAGTTATTCTGAATTTCTGTGTGGAGTTTTGCCATTCTCTGGCAGAAACACAACTGGGAATCCTATGTATTTTTACCTGGTAAAATCAATTTGATATTCAGTCACTGTTGGGTCCTTCGGAACTTGTCAAAACTGCTTAAGGTCCCTGATTGAGACCGTTTCAGCCCAGCGCACTAGTTGACTGGTATCCTCTGCTATTACTTAGAATATAGGACTACTAGACCCACGCACTGTGTAGTACTTTTCCACATAACATACCTGATAAAACTTTCTGGGGAGTTAGATGATTTGTCACCAGCAAATGAACAGCCAAAAGCAGCTGGAAAAGGCCTGTTCTTTTAGTAGTGGAGATCCTTGAGAGGGAATGATTTAAAGGGAAAATGACCTCTAAGCTGCAAACATGCACTGAGAGGGAGTGGGCCACAAATATCTTTTATTTAATTTAGTAAAGACCTAGACATAAAATAAAAAGAAGTTGTTGCATGTCCTTTTGACCACTATCTGCCCGGTCCTCAACCCTGTCATACTCCCTAACATAGAAGCACACATGTAATTTGTAATAGTGAGCCTATCTATGAACTAAGAGGATAACTCACTTAATATTGACAGGAAAAATTGCTTACTGAGATAAATCTTTCTGGGCTTAGACATGCATAAAACCCCCTTCATTCTTGTTCCCTGTAAGTTGCAAATATATATGTGCTTCCTTCTAACCTGGTCATAGCTTGGCATATCTGCTCTAAAAATCAGAACAAGTCTTAACGTTCATGAACAAACATTTTTCTATGAAGCTCTATGTCATCTTCTTTCAATACAAATCGGTTATTATTTCAAAATATATATACAACTCTCAGCAGAAAATTTGGTGCTACATCTTCAAGTGTCTGAGGGAGCCACAGTTCAATGTGGTTATTTACACTTCCACAAATCTTCATACAAGATATGCAACCTCATCAGTGAACAAATAGAATATATACTGGTAATATCATATATGTAGTTATGTAGTTCACTTGAAATGGGCCATTTAGTTGTGGAGTGCACACTAAGTACATATGCAGATGAGCATGTTCCTACAGGCACACAGCTGCATACACTGCCAGAATTATGTTGGCACCTATGTGTATGTGCTATTTGCATATGAAGGAATATGCATGTATATCCCTATCTGCCTCACTGGGCAAAAGACAACAGAACGGAGGGTGAAGGCATATACACGCTTGTATGTTTGAAAGTGGCTACTGCACACCTTGTCATGCCAGTGTGAAACGACATTTGCAGGTTTCTGGTTTTGCAGCCATTAATTTTACATCTTATGGGGAGGGGGTACAAAAAAGGATTTTTCAGTTCCCAACCCTCCCCACCCCCCCAAGCGTCACTGGAAGAAGACCGAAGCAGAGCAACTATAAGTTAAATATACACTTGAGCTTAGCTGCATTACATAACTCTGTAGGAGAAGCAGGCTGAAAAGATTTTTGTGTGTTTGTTTTGTTTAAATCTTTGCTTTTTTATTTCTCTTCCTTTTCATCTCTTAACTCCTGTTAATTTTTTTACTCCTAAATTATATCATCCTCTGAAGAACGCTGGGTTTCGCAGGCAGGCGGCTAGTCACCTGCAACAACCAAGGGGTCCTGCAGAAGCTTCCAGGCTGCTGTCTGTGTCAGACGCCAGTGTTTGATCCGTGGACATGGATGAGATGTCATTGACAGATGAGGATGGAGGGAGACTTTCACTGCTGTTCACTGCTGCACCTGTGCTACGAAAATGAACACCAACGTGATTAAACCTGAAACCCCCAAACTGCTCACAGTCCTTTAAAAAGCAAAGGATTCTTACCCTGTGGCAACAGACATGTAAGTACATAGACCAATTTAAACTATAGCAAACTTTAGCAGAAAATGGGCCATACAAAATATTGACATTGGATAATATTTTACTGTCTTTCTCAACAGTCTGTTTTGAAGGGATAGAGCTCATGTTGTGTCTATCACTTCACATCTTTCTAGCCTGCTTAGAGTTAGAAAACACCCAACGATCAGATGTCTGCTAGGATCACACAGGCACTAAAGAGATGATTAAAAAAACCCAACCCAGTCCTCCATATTCTGTCATAAAATCCCAGTTTTCTTGTAGATAGTTTAGTAGAATAGGTGGCATCAAATCACCTAGTGGCAGTGCAGAGCAGATGGCTGTGTGGGAGGCAAGGCTGATTTCTTCCTCTTAGTTAAGGACTAGGTAGACTAAGCCCAGGATTTCAGTTCTGACAGTGTTTTTGTGTGTCCTAGTTTACCTGCCCTCTGGAAAATGATGATAGATAGATGATAGAGGATAGATTATTCAAAAGATCACTTTGACTTTGTGAAATGAAGAAAGTACCTTCATGAGATTATCATTAATGTGACTGAACATTTATCACATCCCAGAATATTATCAGGCATTATCTGTCCTATAAATGCAGATAACCGTGTGATAAATATATAGCCATGTGAAGAATCTATTTGTCATGCACCTGTGACTGCTGACCATCACTCTGTCCATTAACCTCAACTCATACTTAAGTTCTCAAAGTAACAAACAACAGTTTGATGGGTATTTTTTTCCACTGAACTTTGAGGCAAGGTTTTGTTTTCCTCCTTCAAACAAAATTAACACTGTCTGCAGTTTGGGAGGGATACATTAATTTTCATTAAATATTCATGACAATAAAATATGTGATTTTGCATGATATTGCACAGCTGGAAATCGTAGCTAGTCATTCTGACACGTGGATCTTTGTTCTGCATATAGATGCTGTTTCATTCTTATGGCCAAAAAGTTTTGTTGGCTGACTTTTACAGATTTTCGTTTCCTCAAAATGGACAGAAATTAACATCAGCAAGAGAACACACCTAAAACCCCACACCTAGTAAAACAAAAACTGATGTATTCTTAATACAGAAATTAATAGTCATCTATACAGCTTAGGCAAAATAATATGATGCTATGGACAAAAGGAGAGGATTTCTGTCACTTTCCAGGTTGCAATAAAAACATTACTTTGAAAAAACAAGCCACCATACCATACCTCCAACCACTCTTCTATTTTCCTCAACTTTTTCTTCCTTTTATACACATCAGCTATAAATATGCACATAACAGAGACAGATAACGCTCACATTCAGAGCTCTAGATGGAAACTGCTTTCTGCTGTTGCAGTAGTACAAAGATACTCTGGCATCAGAAGAACCCTTGAATTAGTTTACTCTTCTGATGACATTTGGAAAATAAAATAGTTAACTTTGTAAAGCCTACAAAAAGACAGAGCAGTCTCAGTGATGTCTCATTGGTGACTGCAGACAGCAATCCTACATCTTTTCTGACAGAAGATTTGTTTTTCTAAATACTGTTACTTCATGTTTATGTGTTATTAAACCATGTGGCATTTTATGAAAATACTAATCAGTCAAAACAAATGCATTTAGATATAGTTAAAATATGACTGAATTTAATGATACTAATGACTAAACAATATATTACCTTTCTAAATGTTTAGAGTGCCTGACAGAGGCCTGCCAGTAAGTCATGGATACTGTCCCAGGAATCAAATGGAAAGAATTCCAGTAGGTTCAATTGACTTTTGATCAAACTGTTGCTGTGCAGCTGGCTTTGATGAATGTGCGGTCAACTTAGCTAGGCAAAATAACTGAAGAAATAGCTGCAGAAATTGTATTGGTGAAGATTTTATTACACACTGTCTGATTCAGCACCACTGAATTCAATAAACCCTGCAATGTTCATTTCAGCAAGTATCAACTCGGTCCCCAAGTTTCTGGAAAGTGCGTTTTTATGGTTATTCCTACCTTTCAGCACAATTCCATGTGACACGGCACACAGACCTGACAGTTGCTATTGCAGGCCCAAAGCACCCAGACTCACAAAATACTCATAAAACCAACTGAAACCACACCAAACATAAATGACAATTAAAGAATTCAGCAGAACAAAGCAGCACTTATGCAGCAACAACCCAGCCAAAAGCTAACCTAGTCAGTAAGTAA
This sequence comes from Chionis minor, assembly GCA_013398295.1. Lineage (NCBI taxonomy): Eukaryota > Metazoa > Chordata > Aves > Charadriiformes > Chionidae > Chionis > Chionis minor. The sequence goes on along the minus strand of VZSF01002860.1, from coordinate 413,461 downwards.
TGCTTTATTTGCTGTGCTCAGCACCTGCCTGGTCCTGCAACAGCTTGTTCCTGGAGGGATGGGTGCCAGGTGAAACAGTGCAGACATGACAGGTACATTCAAAAGAGAAAAAGAGCCCTGTTTATGAATGTGCTGTTTGTCAGGAAGCTTCTCACTGGCTGCAGGGTTGAGGAAAAGAGCAAAAGGTTAGAGCAGGTGAGAAACAGCTCCTGGGATCTGTTCCTGGCTGTGCTATTGACTTGACAGCTGCTCTTTTAAGCCACACATCAATTTCCCTGCTGTAAAGCAAGAATTCCTTCCTCAAGAGGGCTCCTCTGAAGTCCTATTTAATTAGCACCTATGGAAGTGCCTGTAAGACTTCAGCTGCAAAATGGTACAGATGTAGGGGGAGAAAACAAAGGAGAACTGCAGCTTTTGGGAGTACCAAAGAAAGCCTTGTATCTGTCTTGGAGATGTGCTCAGCTTCTTATTAATTGTGTCATTAGTAACTCTTGATATCCAATGTTGCAGTGCTTGGCAAGTCCGTCAGCTGCTTATTTTAGTCTCTGCACACCACAGAAGAGGGCTGCTAAAGGTATCCAGTAATTCTTGGGTGAAACCAACAAAACTGACCAAATCAGCGACAAAAAGGCAGGAAGGAAAGAATAAAAGAGCAATTTTCAGCCAGAAAGGGGACTGCTAAGAATAAGCTGCACTAAGATCAGTGCTATTTACTATATTCAGTATCCAGAAACGATAAGACAGTTGGAAATGTTAGGTATGGAGCTATAGCTGGGCAGTGAAGACTAGGGGAGAATGTGAGAGGAGGTTAAATACTATGAAGTGTGGGAGCAGAGGAAATCTGCAAATATCAGCAAGGTTATTTAATTTGGACGGAACTTAAGTGCCGCCAACTGGAAACGGGAGAACATAACCCCCAGTTTTGTTTTGGTTTTTTTTAAGGAAAAAAAAAGGATACCCAGGGAACTGCAGGCCTGTCAGTCTCACCTCTGCACCTGGCAAGATCATGGAGCAAATCCTCCTAGAAACTGTGCTAAGGCACATGGGAAATAAGGAGGTGATTGCTGACAGCTGACATGACTTCACTGAGGCCAAATCATGCCTGACAAATTTGGTGGCCTGCTACAATGGGGCTACAGTGTTGGTGGGTAAGGGAAGAGCAACTGACATCATCTACCTGGACTTGTGCCAAGCATTTGACACTGTCCTGCATGACATCCTTGTCTCTAAATTGGAGTGGCATGGATTTGATGGATGACCCACTCAGTGGATAAGGAACTGGCTGGATGGTTGCAATGAAAGGGTTGCGGTCAATGGCTCAATGTCCAAGTGGAAACCAGCGATGAGTGGCGTTCCTCAGGGGTTGGTACTGGGACCGTTAGTATTTAACATCTTTGTTGGTGACATGGATGTTGGGATTGAGTGCCCCCTCAGAGCAAGTTTGCCAACGACACCAAGCTGTTTGGAGCGGTTGACACCCTGGATGGAAGGGATGCCATCCAGAAGGACCTGGACGGGCTTAAGAGGTGGGCCCGTGCCAACCTCATGAAGTTCAACAAGGCCAAGAGCAAGGTCCTGCACCTGCGTCGGGGCAATCCCATGCACAAATACAGGCTGGGCAGAGGATGGATGGAGAGCAGCCCTGAGGAGGAGGACTTGGGGGTGTTGGTGGATGAGAAACTCAACATGAGCTGGCAATGTGTGCTTGCAGCCCAGAAGGCCAACTCTATCCTGGGCTGCATCAAAAGAAGCGTGGCCAGCAGGTCGAGGAAGGTGATTCTGTCCTTCTACTCTGCTCTCATGAGACCTCACCTGGAATACTGCATCCAGCTCTGAGGCCTCCAACATAAGAAGGACATGGACCTGTTGGAGTGGGTCCAGAGGAGGGCCACGAAGAGGATCAGAGAGTTAGAGCACCTCTGCTGTGAGGATAGGCTGAGAGGGTTGGGGTTGTTCAGCCTGGGGAAGAGAAGGCTCCAGGGAGACCTTATAGCAGCCTTTCAGTATCTGAAGGGGGCCTGCAAGAAAGCTGGAGAGGGACTTTTTACAAGTGCACGTAGTGATAGGACGAGGGGTAATGGCTTCAAACTGAAGGAGCATAGATTTAGAATAGATACCAGGAAGAAATTCTTTACTGTGAGGGTGGTGAGACACTGGAACAGGCTGCCCAGGGAAGTTGTGGAGGCCCCATCGCTGGAAGTGTTCAAGACCAGGCTGGATGGGGCTTTGAGCAACCTGGTCTAATGGGAGGTGTCCCTGCCCATGGTGGGGCGAGTTCGAACTAGATGATCTTTAAGGTCCCTTCTAACCCAAACCATTCTATGATTCTATGAAATTCTAAATAATCTACAGCCTTGTAGTAAATTTTTTATTTAATGGAAATACCTGCTGTTTTATAATACCAGCCAGAAACACTTTTTTAATGCGCTAACCAAATAGAAAATGTTATTGGTAAAATCCTCCCATATTTTTCCATAAACCAGTTTTTATCGTTTGCTTCTCTGCTTCAGAAATGACATAGCAAAAGAGCCCGAGATTGCTAGTGAAAAGTTCTACTGCACTTCTTGGTAAAGAGAGTACTTTAAAATAAATAATACATCTTCTGTGGAACCCAGACACCTCAGCAGAATATGCACACACACACATATATATGGCTATAGCACATGCATATGGGTATTTTGGAGAGAATAGAGATGTATGAAAGATATCTATCTTCACGTTACAAGGGTGTGAAGTAGTCAGCAATCCTGAAGGTTGATTAAATTTAATCACTCTTTCTCACATGTACTGTTGTGACTGAGTTCCACTGAGAAAACATTTTATTCTAAGTACTTTTATTGTCCCAGCCAAGTAATGATATGCCATAGACCCTTTGAATAGAGAGCATGTCAGTAAGGGGTACCACAACTGAATTTATAAATAAAACAGAACCATTTAGCAATTTGGTAACATAGAAAAGTAAAAACTACCATCTAAGATTAAATTGAGTGTTTCTGTGTGCATGTGGACATGTTGCTTGCATGTGTTGCTTGCGCATTTATGTAACACATATAAGCACACCTACACACAAATCTTTCCACTTTGTTCAGCACTGCTCATGCCTTAAGCAGATCAGTTTGGACACTATGAAAGACAGAAATCAACTAGATAAAGCGCACAGAAATGCAGTAAGTTTGAAAGATTGAAAGATGCGGGTTGTGAAGTTCAAAGGAAGGAAGACTGATTAGGGATAGGAGAATGAAATTTTCGTGAGCTAAATGCTGCCACAAAGAAAAACAGACGAAACTGTTCTCCATGTCCTCTGGAGACAGGACAAGAAATAACAGAGTTAAACTGCAGCAAAAAAAGATTTAGACACGACAATACAAAAAGCTTTTTGAAAGTAAAAAGGGTAGCCTGCAGAGGTCTTCTGGAACAGGCAGCAGAATTATCTGTTGGGAGCAGTTTTAGACAGCTGATTTTGTTTTGTTGACATGAGCACGAGGGGGACTTGAGGTTCAAACTTGTATATTGTTGTATTAACTAATTCTTCACAGGACAAGAGGAAGCACTAAGTGACTAACACCCTGATACACAGGCACTCTAAGTAGCCTGCACTGTCAATGGGCAACTATTACCCTCGATGCTGTCAACTTCAGCTGTCTCCCCAAAAACTCTGATCAAGTAATCATGGAAACTCATCTCCAGCTTGCTTGCTGTGATTACTGATACAGCGCCAAATCTTCGCCTTCTGAATTCTTGCCAAGAGCACTGACCAACAAGCAATGTGTGTGCAGTCTCCTTCATTTCACTTATGCTCAGAACTGGTGACTCATTTTGCCTCATTCCTTCAGTATTTCATTTAGTTGAAAGAAACTAAGTCAGGTGCACAAAGAAAGAAGAAGAAAGAAGAAAAACAGGAAATCTACTGTTTCGTAAAACAGCCTCATCTCAGAGCAATTTTTAAATAGTTGCTATACTTGTTGGTGCCTAACAATCCAGAAAACAGTCAAAGGTAAACAGCAAGAGAGAGACAAGTAAGAAATGGCAATTTTGTGTGTTCCAAAGTGCTTTACATAAAAAATAAAAGCCTTCCTCATAGGAAAACCAGAACATGGAATACATAAAGAAATCCCTGGGTAGTTAATTCCTGAAACCAGCAACTATAATGTTTCTTGATCATAAATCAGACTGCAACCACCATTCTGTAGCAGAGAAAGATTTAAGAAGATTTAAGATTTATCAGATACTTGTCAGGGTCCCCGATTTCTTTTCAGTGGTGGTACAGTAGTTTGGTAAATGAAATCTGCAAGTCCTATACTCTGTTTGCAACTTGTCAAGAACACAGTGGATTGTTTTCAGTATCTTACTTCATCGATGTCAAAATCCAGGTGCAGTGCTAGTGTTCTAATTACTACCATCCAGCACTCTATTAACTTCCTCCATTGTTGACATGTTTTCCCTTGTCCTGTCAGTTACTAATGATGCGTTATTGTTCTAACATTAAGTTAGCTTGGCAGCAAGTGAAAAATGAGAATGCAAAAAAACCCCACCAAACACAACTCTCTGAAAATACACAGAGACCACTGATTTCAATTATTTTACTTTGAGGAAAGGCCTCAAAAGATAGGTAGTTTTACGCATAAGCGCTACTGGAACACTGTGCTCAAAATACAGGCACTTCAGGTCTTCCAGTGAAAGTGTACCTTCACAAATACATATTTCTGCGTACTGGCATCACACTTTGCATTTCTGTGAAAAGATTGCTGATGTGACTTTTCCTCAGGTGAAATTTAGTTGTGATTTTTTGTGACAGGACTTTAAGAATCTGTATTTGAAGACAACTTTCCCTTCTCATCGAAATCTCAACCAAGCTTGTTAAGCAAGTTGTTCTAATGTTATCAGACTTTTGAAAGCACCAACTACCAGAGCAGGTACGAGATGCTTAGCTGGGGGGGGTGTGTGTGTGTGCAGTGTCATGTGTCCAACAGACGGATAAATGCTAACATCACCAATTTTGCTTATATCAGCTAGCAGAGTATTAGTTCAGTTATCCATCCATAAGCAGTATAATAATAATAGTGTGAGATAAACCTCCCCACCCACAAGAATATAATTTGTAACCACAGGTCTTTCCACAGAAAATACCAGGACAACTGTATCTCAAATAGCAAGCAGACCAATTTTTAAGTATTAACATGCCATTGGAGTGCAAGTAATCATCCCATTAGAAGCACCGAATTTCATAAAAACTTAACTTGGTCTACATAACTCCAAGTGTAGCCCAAATGCTTCAGCTATCTCCATTTTCTTTTTGTCAGTACAGAAAACACATCAAAGTTATTCAATGGGGCTGAGTACCTGAAGGAGAAGGCTGTCCTTTTACTACACCATTTTTAGTCTTTTCTTCAGAATTCATTACTTCTTTGTAGATGAGTTCTGGAAGAGAGCATTGCAACAGTTACAAACAGGAACTAGCGTCTGTGATCAGGAACAAAACAACTATCATGAAACACCGTGTCAGAGCCCTCCCATGGGATTCCTCGGTCTGCTCTACCGTGTCATCACAAGTCTGACAGCTAGCTCTGCTCGCCTAAGACCTCTCTTTCTGTTCCCCTCCTCTCCTATCATCTCTTTTTGGAGCTGAGACAAACAGGATTAAACTAGAACACATGAATTATTCAATGCTGTACTGTCTAGTAATGAAGCAGCACCGTAATACAGTGCTTTTCACTGTGGGTAAAATCCTGGTGCATCGTCCTGCTGAACACTATCCTGTTGTCCAGCTGACGTCCTTAGATTTCAGTGATGCACTGGAATCTGCATCTCCTGTGTAGGTAATGATAGTTGTGAGGACATTTCTTATATTTTCACTACCACAGCAGCAGTTCATAGGGCTAGTGTCAATTTTTCATGTCAAAGGAATTCTTTTGGTTTTACACAGATGCAATTGGTGGTGGGACGTGGCCATTTTGCCACTGAAATATCCCTTTCCGTGTAATTCTAAACTGCAATTACCTTTCCATTCCTCAATTGTATGTTCCCTTTCATCCAGCTGTTTATCATATATCTGAGGCGGCGGCTGCAGGAGAGAAACAAAGATATTTAGTTGCTTGTCCTGTACACCCAAAACCACATGAAACACATTTGAACATTAAAGAGATTAAAACTTCTGGAATTCAATTCTCTCTGTAGAAGGAATCAATCTATTTCTCCCTTTTCCTCTTTTAAACAAGAGGCATAGTGGCAGCTGAAATGGAACCTAGGTCAACAATGCCATTGTGCTTATACTGAGCGCAGAAACCTCACATGCAGACTGTTTGCAATGGCAGAGAAAGTACTGCCAGGGTACCAGACAAATACCAATCCTGATTAATCAGTAGTACTATTACTGTATTCATTTTTAAGTTGCCCTTTAGAAATTGTACTTGCTGGTATACAAACTTCTCGGAGTAACTGTAATTTTTAAGTAAATCCACCTGCCAGAATTTCTGATCCACGTTCCAAATTCCCAGGCTTTCCAGTATACATATTTTTAAATAGCTTTGCTTTGACCAGAAGGGTTCTCTCCTCAATCCCCCAGTATTTTTTAGTTGATGGGAACATCACAAAAGCAGCAGATCCTGGAATTTACAGAGACAAAGGCAACTACAGTTTCCAGCAGCCTGAACATCTGCTTTCATTAGGTAACTAAGCCATGTGTTCATTGTCTGTCTTGATGTTAGCTGCCAGATACAGCAGCCAAGCAAGGCACAGGACTCTCTCCTCCTTCCTAAGGAGGAGCTTCTACTAAGAAGCTTCAGCATCTGAGGTAAGGGTAACTAATGAAGATAGAAACAGGATCTATGAGACTTTTCTTGCTAAGTATTTACTCTAACTTTCATCTTGGGCACTCGGCCATTGGGTCACTTTCAGAACATCTCCCTATTAAATGCACATTTACCAGCCTGTTTTCTGATTCACTAAGAAGTTGAGAATTTGCTCTCAGGACTCTAACACCATCAGTCCACTAAGCTATTTGCACGCTACAGATACAACTGAAAAAGTAAATAGCTCAGTGACATCATATGGACCAGGACAATTATATGATAACTGAACTGGAAAAGTTCGGTGAAAACATGAGAAGTTCCGGCAGAGTGACATTTGTATCAGGGCTATAGACAGGGGAATTAGGTGAAGTCCTGGATTACCAAGTCTCATACCTGAGAAAGTGCCAAGAGAGAACCTGGAACACATGCCATGAGTTAAAAGTGAATGCCAGACCTCAGCAGGGGTAACTGAGGTTTTGTTACATCAACAAGGTAAGACACAACCACATAAGAAGTCCGAGTCCAAACCCAATGCAGCTGTTCTCTTACTCAGCATTAACAACCCTTCTTGGTCTCTTCCAGTCAGTCCTGAAACTTAAGATGGAGCCAACCAAAATCAATGCAATCTCTGTGGGTGCTCCGTGTTTCTGCTAATCGTGACATCACAGAGCTGAATGCTACAAAAGCGTGCAGGTGAGCCCTACCATTGACCAACAGGATACAGTAAGCAAGCTCTACTCCTCCAGCTGAACCTGCTGGACGACTCAGCCAGCCCTGCAGCATGCATTTCCTACCGGGGAAAAGCAGAGAAAGCTGGCAAAGACAAGGAAACCCTGGGGGTCTAAGAATTTACAGAAGACTTAAAGGGCCTGTCAGCTCCACTACATAGCTGGCTTTTGGCTTTTATGGTAGAAGTAGGGGAGGCATTTGGCTGGGCTGTAGTCTGAATCACAGCGACAGACCCACTGCTTCTCTGTTGGAAGGAAGGAAAGCAGGGGGGAAACCAAGTTAGACATGAATATCCTGCAAGTACCTTTCTTTCTAAAAGCTTCAGGGAGGGGCTTACAAAAAGCACAGGCTGTGGGTAAAATTGCTCCTACCAAGTGTAAACACTCTTTTTACACCTTCCATAAAAATACACAGGTATTTCTCCCCCAGACACAAATACGAGGATAGATTCCTTCACTACTTCAATTCCCAAATGCAAATTACAGAATCAAAACGAACAAATGGTCAGATGTCCATTCCTGTCCTCAGTTCACACAACCACAAAATCTTATGTCTCTTCTAATTTATTTCAGCTACAGATTAAGCAGGCATAATTGGCTAATAGGCAACAGGAACAGCAGCAGTAATTATTTCCTAGATTAACACATTCTGGAAACAAAGACATCTTCCAGGGAGAGAGCCCAGAATAATCTTATTTGTTACCAAACTCTTATTTTGCTATGAAGACAATCAAGGGAGAGCAACCAAACTCTGCACTTCACACACCGCAGGATACCAGAAACTGCACCCGCACAGCGTTCTACTGCCGTACCAGAGTTTACACTGCAGACCTTGATTTGTGAGCTAGCAGAACCCAGACCTATAAAACACAGCTGGTGGCAGGAATGTGAGAGGGTAAACAAATATTCAGTATGATAATGACACGAATCCATCCCTTCTCTTCACACAGGCAAGATCTATAACCTCTAAAACCTGTGCAGAACGTAGATGAATGGCACTTTGCTGAGAGACCAGGCCAGAGCTCTTGTGCTGGGGAGAAGTGAAGCTTTCCCATCTAAATTCCCTGATGTGAGGAAATGAGCCCTTATGACATATTTTCATTGATTCAAGGCACAGAGCTGAGCCGAGAATAACATAACAGTTTCAGGACTGAATTTATTTTCCCACAATCCCCATCAATCTTAATGAGAATGACAAAGCTTAATATATTGTTACCAACCTAGATAATCCCCTCCAGCCTGACTGCCCGTTTTCTGCTAACTTGTTTGGTTTGTGGGTTTTTTTAACCAGTTTCTAAAATAAGAGGGAGGAAGAGAGGTTTTTAACATGAGTATTGTCACAGCAATGGAACAGACAGAGTACCTGCCAAACCTGGGTCCTCCTGGGCACCTGATTTCAGTCTTGGTGCAAAAGTTGGCCTCAAAATGACTTTGCTGCCTAACTCAAATGCCTTAGAAAGTGGCTGAGTTCACCATTACTAATTTTCTATGTAGATGCAGCTGCAGTATTATAGACATTCTTATAAATCCTTCATACAGCACATCCCAACTGAAAGTTACATGGTTTAGTTTGTACAGCTTTCAGAAGAAGTATAGTTAAACTAACATTAGATCGAAGCAGAGTGTGGATCAAGCCTATGGGTGGCAGCATCCAGCTTCAGTTTAGGATGAGGGGTAATGGCTTCAAACTTGAAGAGTGTAGATTTAGATTATATCTCAGGAAGAATTTTTTCACCATGAGGGTAGTGAGGCGCTGGCCAGGGAAGCTGTAGAGGCCCCATCCCTGGAAGTGTTTAAGGTCAGGTTGGATGGGGCTTTGAGCAACCTGGTCTAATGGGAGGTGTCGCTGCTTATGGCAGGGGGGTTGGAACTAGATGATCTTTAAGGTCCCTTCCAACATAAGCCATTCCATGATTCTATGATTCTGTGAAATGCCTCTGTGCCTGTCCTTTCCTTGCAATCTTTGCAGAGCCTTTTGGAAAGCTCCATACATAGCGTGCATCAAAGAAACTGTGGTCTGAGCTGTTTCTGAACAGCTGGACTGTAAGGATACCATGCAGCAGGAGCAAGATTACTTGGCCACACAGGAGACTGAACAGCTTGCAGATACATACAACAGCAAGCTGGAAAAAAGCTTTAGTTTGATTTGGAAAAGAAGAAGAAATGCCTCTTCTTTAACCATTGCTTCTCACTGACATTAACAAATATTGCTGCAGAAGCTGTCTTCAGCTTCCATAATTAATCATCTATAAACAGATAGATGCCACTGACTAGTGGAAATATCTGTGCTTGTATACAAAGCAAAGCTGCAAACTTCTTTTGTGAGACAACAGATGTGTACCATGGACCTCTAAGCAGAAAACCAGACCCTGTAACTGACTGCTAAAAAATCCTGTGGCAGATCACCAAAGGGTTTACATACATCTATATACACAGGACTGAGCAAGAGAAAAGAACACCAGAAAAGACACACAGTCTGACAGCCTTGATTTTGCCATGAAGTGTCACATGCAGTGAAGGTGGCACCTTCTTTGAAGTGTTGTTTGACAAGGTCACAGACCTCTCTAGAAGCATTTCTCCATTATCATGGCTGCTCAGCGCTCACAGGTAAAATAAGAAATGGGTGATTTTTAGTTTTTCTTATGACAAACTATGAAACTTGAAATTCATTTGAACAGATTGTATTTAACAGCTGGTCACAGAGAGTTTATACAGGGCTAAGACAATACAGCAGCAGTTTCTGTCCTGTACAGGACCTCCAGCTGAGAACTGCAAACCAGCTTCTCTTCATAAACACTGCAGGAAACAGCATCACATTAATAAAAGGTAACACACAGGTTGGCATGCACACAAAAATCAGCCCCTTGTGGGTGGCCCTAGATGCAGAGATACCCCAGTGAAATACAAATCCTATGAAAACAAAACCAATAATGAAAGCAGTGTGAGTTAGAGTGAATAAAAGCCCACAGAATTTTTCACTGTTGTAAAATTCTGTCAGCATAGAGAAATACTTAAAAGGAACATTTTTAACATGTGATCATTTTCCAAGAAATCTCTCTTCTACTGGATGGCATATGTCAGATAACAAGCAATAACTACAGGTACAGTAAAATCCAAAATTAATTTTGAAACCATTTAACAGGTGACATTAGATAATAATTATGTTAAATTTTGCTATTAGATTTGTTCCCATGGAATGGAACAATACTATTCTTAAGTAGGAACCAATATAAGATCACACTGATATTCAAAAGTTTCCAAAATAAAGTGATTCCTAAATCATTTATAGGTGAATAAAAAATGTTCTAGAAAATTGCCCCTAAACAACATAAATTCTTCTAAGATAGCATCTTCCAGAAATGTGCAAGCAAATCTTTTTGACCAAAAAATACTTAGTTAATATTTTATGAAATAATACAATAATTGAAAAATTAAGGAGAGGAATACACAACAGCCACAGTCTTGCATAAGAATGTGCCTTTGATACCAATAAGTAGTTATATTTCCCATTCAAAATTATTTCTAATGCCAACAATATGGAAGGAATTAGACTGGAGACCAGGCAGCTCAAGCCAACACAGTCCTAGAGCATAACCAGCACATGTGTTCTGAAATTTGATTTCAGAGTCACCCAGATGGCAATGCTAGAGCTATCCTAAAGCACACATCTAGGAATCCATTCTGTTCACAAACAATTTAAACATCTTGGGATAAAAACAGTGGTAGGCATATGGGCAGTATCACATAAACATTAGGGGACATATGAAAAATTAAATATCAGATGTGGGATTTATTCACATATCATCTCAGTGAAGGATAAGAATGTACAGCAACTTCAAAATAAGGTAGCTGTGTAAATGAAAACAGTTCTGAGGCATAGCATTGTCAGACAAGAAAAAGGAGAAGCTAATATGTCATCAGGGAGATACTGAGATTATCTAAAATAAAAATGTTTTTCCTAAAAAAACAACAGGCGCACTTTGAGGGACAGAAGGTGTCATGTGTCTCATTTATTCATGATAACAGTCCAAATGCTGTTATATAGGTAAATATCATAACACAAGAGTAATAAACATAATATTTGTTTAAAAGTGGAACCGAGACAGTTTCTGCAGGTGACATAGTATGTTAGACATCAGAATTTCCTCTAAATCCAGAAATCTATCTTACCTACTCATTCCACAGGTAAGCTTAAAAACTGTGCAAGGCCTGTTTCTAAATGTAAATACGACAACTGTTTAAGACCTATTGAGGGCTTTGGATGTGGTTTGTTTTTATGTTTGCTGTGTAACCTCCTGCTGTTAGTGAATAGCCAAGTACCACATCCTCTTCCTCTCTGTATCAGGGAATCACAATGTGGCATTTAAGGCTGACCGGAAGAGTTTAATGCTGTTACACATCAGGGGGGAAAGGGTATTGCATTCCTTCCGCTTCCCATTTCTGTTACAGACTTGGCCCAGTAGAATGGACATAATAGTTTTATTGCTCCTGTACAGCCTGTGAAAGACCATAAACTTTTAATAGACTTATAAAAAGACACCGTTACTGTCTCGCTAGTCTGCTTTTTAACTGGACAGGGCTATTTTATTTGCTCCCCTCAGATCCATAAAGCTGTAAATCTGAGCAGATGCAGACACTACCTCCAGGTTAAACTTTGACACCAAATTCTCTGCTTATTCCCTGAACTGTCTTTAGTGCTCTTCATGGTCTACTCCAGCACACGCTGACACTTCATGGTATTGCAACAGCTTACTTCAAAATTCCTGTCACATTAAATGCTTCCAGTTACCTGTCCTCCTGAACCTCGGAACCCAATGAATACTGTACAACAGATGCCTAGCTGCTCTAGCTGCTTTTGATGAAGCCATTTACTGGGGAGAAGGAGTAATCTAACTACACAGCTAACTAAATTCCCCCCAATGCTATACTCATTGAAAATGCCATCTTACTTAATACCTCGATATCCTAATTTCTGTGTTATCCCTACTCTACAGGGTTATTGATACTGAAAGGAATCCTGCCTCATGTTACGCACTATGGGAGGAGGACTCAAAAAAACCCCCAAATCCAAAACAGCCAACCCCTCACCACCAAATCTTCAGTCACACGATGAAAGACCTCACTCTATGAAAAAGTGCTTATCAAGTGCTACAAAAGAGAGAGTGCAATAAACGTGGGCAGATGCAACACAGTACAGGCTTCTAAGTCCCGGTGGAGCAATCGGGGAAAAACAGTGGGAAGTTAAGCACAATGCAGATGACCAAAAGCATCTCCATCACTCATTTTGGTCAGGTTGCCTAGCTTGCATGTTTGCAGGGCAGTCTGTGAAAACGCAGGGTTGCTTCATTGAGCCTCGTCATGCTGCAAATCCCAAAGGAGAATTCATCAAGGTGCTAGCTGGTCCTCTACAAACTTTCCCTAAGGAATTGGCAGAATATTAGTCTTTGCTAGCCCATCCTTTCTCCCACCCCTCCCTCCAGCCCATCTCTGCCTGCTCACTTTGCAGTCAATAGCCAAGTCCTGTTGTACCCTCTAGCACCTGGCCCATGAACTAGATGCAAATCTCTGAAGCTGTGAGCTAGTGGGGTGGAGTGCTCATTCTAGGAAGACACAAAACAAAGCAAAAACTGCAGTTAGTACCTGTTTGTGATATAGAAAGGCAGAATGTAAAATCTGGCTTACGGCTTTTCTTCTTCCTTTGCCAGGAATCAACAGAGCTATTACTTGAAATCTAATAGACAGGTACATCCCCAAATACAATGTACTTCCTTGTGTAAACGAAGAGAGGAAAAGTTGAAGAACACAGCAGTACCTGGTAAGCTCCTGATCCCTCTGCCTGACAGAGGAGTCTGATCTGGCTGTTCATCACACTCAGAGTGATGTAATTCAGCTCCTGCCAGAACCCAGACAACAGAGAATTGAAGTTCTGAGCTTTTATTGAGTCAAAGACAACCAGGTTTTTCTTAAATTTATGTCTCTAAAGCTTTGTTCTTGGACAGGAAAAAGAAATGTACGCACCTTGGATAAGAACAGTTGCAGAAGCCAGATTCTGACACAAGAGGAGACTCACTGAATGCAATTGTAAAAAAAAAAATAACATTAATAGTCTCCAAAACAGTATGTTTGTAAAATGCAGGAGCAAGCAATAGCAAACTAGTAAGGCTCATGATTACCTCAAAGAAAACCCATAAAAACAGGGTGGGGAAAAAAAAAATCCAAATCTGATGCTAACTGTGGCATTTCTAGTGAAACACAAAACACAAATGCCCACCTAAAACCTGTATTAACAAAAGATCATCTTGGGGTAAAAATACCGGGGACAAATACTTCATAAATAGCCAACATATAAAAAAAAGCACTTCCGAATTTCAACATGAAATAAGCCAAGAATAGAAAACAAGAGTAAAACTGGATACTCAGAGAGTGCAAATGCAAAAAATCAATTAACGGGTTTATCAGCTAACTGAAGCAGCAAAGAGTTAGATTAGCCCGGTCTCCTCATAATCAAAATATGAGGCAATGCATTTAAGAGCCAGAGAAGAGTTAAATGATGTTGCAAAGGACATTAGTTTGAATGACTAATGTGCTTCACATTGGCTCAATCTCTTTCCATCCCTTTGATATTATCTAAGCTTGCAATACTGTAATGGAAAAAGAAAATATCACTACTTCTTCCTTGGGCTGGAAATCTTCCCATGCAGGGAACACAAATAATTTCATGCAACTTATTACACACTGAGAACAGAAACTTTATAGTGGCAGACTCGCCTTAGGCTGTGATACACGTTTGCATAAACCTTTTGTCTATTCTAATCCAATCATGAATCTATTCCAATCATGAACACATATCCTAAATCTGTACAGGAATAATCATAAGGAAAAATGGGGATAAGTGGTTTGAAAAAACTATTTAGACTGTAGTCTTTCATTTGCTTTTGTCCTTCATTTATAAAAGCTTGCTCCCAAACATAGCTAAGATAGATAGTCACAGCTGAGACCACACTGGGACAAACTCTTAAGTGCATTCAGTGAAACAGTTCATGATCAGTACACATTTCTCTACCTTCCCATGAGAAATTTTTATAAGCTTCACAAACTACAGTACAGTTTGTGGACAAAAAGGACCTGGACTAGTAGCATGAGGATTTCAACACACTTCAAAAATGCTTTGATCTGGAATCATCTTCTGGTTTACATCTAGAAACAGGCTCAGCTGCAGAACTGAGGTCCAGTGGCAGGTGTAAATTCCATTTCCACCTTCCAAAATTTGGTAGGCTAGATCCAGAGAAAAGCCACTGAGGAAATGTGCTGGTGCAGTTGTTTCATAGCACAAATTAATAAAATATCTTACCAGGGAAAAATTACTTGTTCCATTTAAATTGGAATGGGAAGCTTAAGATGTACACAACCTGTAAGAATCAGACCGCAATCTGTTCTTTGTACCGATATCCCTGAGGTTTGTTTTGGCAAAAACTAATGTTAATGAGCCAGAAAACCATTTTCAGGTTTTTACATGTCATTCAAACACTACTTCTCCATGCAATTATAACCTATTATAATCTCTGTGCTTTAGTTCAGTACAGACAAATCTAGAGAAGCAGATTATTAAATGAGTCAGCAAAAGCACCTACCTCTCAAAGAGCTCATTTGGTGGGTGTTTTTAGATGGGTACCAACTCCTACCCCTGTTACAAAGTTGGTAAGATCTAACAAAAATAAGGCGACAGTCATTTCACCATTGCCCATGACATGCTTAATACAAGGCATTAGGAAATGTTCGCTGAATTTGATCCTAACTCTTATGCAACTGTAGCAAGGTGGATATTTCCGTGAAGTATGTATTTGAGAGACATGCGATAACTATTGTGATAGTAATTCAATTCTTTATCCAATCCCCTAAATGCTACAAAATTGCAACAACAAGTAACACAGAATTAGAACAAGGGAATTAGCACAACACAATGCCTGGGTCTTACAGCATAGGATAAACTAATACACAAAACTGTAATCATTTCAGACACCCTTGTAAGTGCAGCATTACAAGATACTCCAAATGGTACTCTGGATGTTACCCTAGGTTCCCCTCGTCCATGTCTGAGGTCACAGACAGACAGACACAGCCTGTTGTGCACACCAACACAGCTTTTTCCAAGAGGAAACAAGTTACTTCATGCTTGAAGCCCGTAATCACTCATGTTACCAACAAACAAGTTCATCACATACAGGCACCTTGCTGTCTTGTAAAGAACTAATAGCCAGTCAGACATCAAGCATTCAGCCAGGAGTGGCAAGTTGTGACACGGATGCACAAGCAAAACTTTCTCTACAGCATAGCAACAACTACTCTTCATAGAGGCACTGCCAGGTAGTAGCAGTCCCAGAACCTCAGGACACTCTTTTGAGAAAGAACATAAAGCCACAAACCTCAAATTAATCTGTTTGAGAAACTTATTCCATCATTGAGATAGTGCCAATGAAAAACATGGACCGACTGCACTTCAACAGCTGAATCAATAGACAAAGAATATCCAATGGAGTTAAGTTTTCTACAGAAAATAATTAGTGAATGATTCACAGCTAGCCACTGAAGGTGTGTCAGCACGAACAGATGGAAATTTAGAATTTAATAAAGTCTTAATCATGAAAAGAAAGTCCTCCAGTTTAACTTTCCCTCTGAAAATGAGATTGGAAAAATAATGAGTGTTAAGTGAAGCCGGGCTCTTTCTAGAATTCCTAGCACTCTGACAAAATAAAATGAATATTTATTAATCCCATGTTTTTCTCTTTAGGTTACACTGCACACAGCCTGAATCTTCCTGGTTTTTAACCTGCTGTCATTCCAAAAGAAGGGTATCTGTGCCATTGAGCGATTGGTGTCAAAGCGATCAATAAGACTTCATTGTCAAAGTACTCAAGACAAAAGCGTTAGTATGATTCTATAGTATGTTATTGATGAGATATAGCGCATTTTGGAACAGAACACTTTGAAGCTGAGACACAGAGAAAGCAGCTGGAGATGCTGATGTTCAGCTTATGTTAACTACAGAGTAACTCTGCAAAGTACCAGGTGGGTGAAGAATACAGAGGGTTCTCTAAAAATATGCAACTCAGACAAAGATGCAAACTACAAATAACTGTGACAGCACCGAGCATTTGAAGTTGAACATTTTAAGGCGCTTTTCCTTCCTCACAGGACAGCCTCTGTCCTTTGAGGTGCTATGGGAACGATGATAGTTTGGTTTTCCACTGCTTTACACCTTCTGTAGTCATTTACTGAGCAATGAAATGCAGCCACCAGTGAAAACGCAAGGAATGTGATTTGATAGTGTCGCACCCGATTTGTACCAGTATCTATGGTAACAGGAGGCACATGTGAGAGACGAATGCCTCAATGAACTAGAATTTAATTACTGCAGGCTTTTGAGAACTAGTGGGCTCATTGCATTCCAGCCAATTCACCTGGCAGGCAAAACAAATAATTATTATACGTGTTTTACAGTCACAATCCAGAGAAAGGATGTGGTTTGTTCTAGATCATGTGAGGATTCTATGGTATGATCAGAAATTAAACCATTGTCTCTTCAGCCATAGATATACCCCTGATGTAACCCTGCCTGTTTAAAAGGACAGTAATAAGAGCTTCAAGATCAGCTGTAATTCTAGACATGCATGCCAAGTTTTTAATTCTAAAAGGGCAACCTTATTACGAAAAAAATTCAACCTCTGCTTCAATCTGAAGTACAATTAAGGGCATACATTTGGAAATTGGGCAAATCATTACACTGAAATATCCACTGTACCAGATTCCCTTCCTGTTCTGCATCTGAAGTGGCTCTCCATGGTTAAATTCACAGGAAAAGCACATCTAAAGAGGGACGCAGATCTGCATTCCGACATCAGAGTAGTTCCGTAAAACAGAGTTAAGAAATGCATGGAAATACAACAAAAGTATCTGACAATGGAATGAGATCTTCAAGAGGGATGTGAAACTGAATTGTAGATGGTAGGTGAAATACTGCAAGGTATCAAATGTTTGTGCTTCAGACTGATAAACTTTATTCTTGAAGAAAACTAAACAGGACACAAAACCTAAAGACTCTCTAGATAGTAGAACCATCCCCTATAAAGCACTCCTAAGTAACATACTCTGCAAAAATCGTATGCATGTGAAATTTGATGAGGTTTTGTGCGTTTCATTTACTTTTGAAGTTTACTGCACTTTCAAGAGCACATACTGAATTGGAACATGTGCTAAACAGGGATTTAATTTTGCAGGATTCAGGGTCTTAGTTTCCTATTGTGGTTAAGTAAGAATTCTAAATCTTTTGAAACTCTGAGTTTGGTTTTCATACACGATTAGCATTACGGAGAACGTCTCTGAATTTATACCTATACATATTGTTCCATGTCACTGAAGTGCCTACAAATCACACTTACTCTTGTTAACACCAGCTTCATCAAGGTATACAGAGAGGTCCCTAGAGCATTCCAGGATTATAATAAAAATTTCCATTTGTGTTTCCATACAGTCTACATGATACTGAACATGGAACCATGGCCCAGGAAAACACATGAGCTTCATTTTAAGGAATCAAGTGTGTCCCACTAAGATTTTTCTGAATCCTGACTTCACGATTTCAAATGGTTTTGTTTAATTCTCTTCCTCTCCACATATATCCTTGAACACAAACATGGGAAGTGATGCTTGCTGTTTTCCACAAGGAAAGGTTTAGAGAGAAAGTATCTTTTGCCAGACTGACTTATATAGCGAGAAAAACGAGGTGAGCTACTGGGTTCAAAACCGTGTCTTCATGTTGCCTAGAAGAAAGCATAAAATGGCTCCGTATGCTTGAAGTATTTATGCTTCTCCCATCTATTGTCAGTTAATCTAACAAAGAGATACATCCTGTCCTTATAGGTCTCATTTCACATAAATCCAAAGACCACCACAGTCACAACAATATTGTTTCTTCATAGCATGCTTGTTCTCAGGCTGCTTTACAGCAGCAGGGAGCTATGAATCATATCTGCATGTAGCAGTCTGAAGTAAGGAATCACGCCTCACTTACCGCCTCCACTTCTGCTGGGTCATACCAGACATTAATGTATGGATGCTGTAAGGCTTCATCTACTGATATTCGCTTGGCTGGATCAATGACTAGCATCTTTGATAAAAGGTCCCTGGCTTGGCTGGCTAGAACAATGAAATCAGACAAACATAGTATTAGTACAAAACAATCACTGCTTCCAGAGAAGGGTTACATGGGTTTGGAAAATAACAATGACACTACCCTTTTATAGATTGTTAGTTTGTACTTCTGCCCCTTGCCTTGTTACAGCAAGAGTCCTTCAGTAATCATTTTAGTCAGATTCATTAGGAAGGTACCAACATCAGGGCTACATACCATAAGTCCCCTAACAAGCTGCAGTGAGATTTTACATGTTGTATGCTGATTCCATGTAGACGGCTGAATAATATACCCAAGAAAAATGTGCTTGGGGTATCTGTATTATTGCCAGGATCAGAAAACAAAAGCTCCCATAATGAAGTCTAAAACCATGGCACTACTAAATCAAAACCTGAAAATTACAGGTACTGTTATGGTGGCTCAGAGAAACATCCAAACATTTTTGTATGTTTTAAAGTTTTTCACCTACCCTGCTGGGAGGCATTGACTATTTTAGTGAGGCATAGGTACCAGGCTTATCTTAGGGCATCTCAATAGAAGCAATAATGTCACATCTGTAGCCTGGGATCAACACATAATGGTATGGAAGTGCCTCCAAACTGCTCAAGTCTTGTTTGTCCCACATAACAAAGTTTAAATCAGTGAGACACGTCATCCTCCACTACAAAAATGCACAGCCTTATATGTATATTGAGTTTTATGTGGCAATATTGATTTATTTTACATGATAATATAGCCCATTGTGCCTATCAGACCACAAACTCATCCTTCTATTACCCAAATTGTTTTTACTGTTTAGAATTTGTAACAAATATAATATCATCTAAGCCCATGCAAAAAAAATGATAACAGCATACATTTCTAGTATTACTATTAATGTAGTGTTCTAAGTTCTTCCATGCTCAAAATTATTTCCTGTGTACATGACAAAGAAAATTAAAGGAAAAAGAAGTTGAAGAGATATAAGTGCAAAAATATTATTAGGTATCTCATCAGACATGGGTGAGTAAAAGTAATATCTAATTAAGCCATTAACATTACATTATGGTGAAATATTTAGTCAGGGCAAGGGATAATATGACAATGCACAAGCAGAATTTTTTAATGCACTGTTTCTTGTTCTGTGACTGTATCTTAAAAACTGGCATTCAGTATGCTGAAATGCATGTGCTTCCTGTATCCAAAAGATAACAGCGCTGTTTGACAGTCATTTTATTCATTAGCTCCAAACCCAAGAAAACTCCCTTATTCAGTTTTATTGTAGTAGGAGTATAAAATTCCATGTGTCCAAAAGCATCTGCTCAGACGTTTCACTTTGATCCCAGAGCCGAGACAGCAGCATTGCTATGAAACAGTTGTTAATTGGAAGAGTATTCAGGGTAATGTAATGACATGCAAATTGCAAGCAACTGAAAACAATGAGATGCCATCGCAGTACGCAGCCCCAGGCACTCAATTGATGCAGAACTGAAACACTGTACAAGTTTGCAGGGGTTCCAGAGGTGTGTTGAGAAATCCTTTCCAAACTAAACACACATTAATCACTCCGATTGCAGGTCAATGCCCTGTTCAAGTAAAACAAGACTTCAATATACGATTAAAATCATTGCAATTTAAATTTTACAGGGGTACATCTAGTCACACTGTAATTACATTAGTGCTTTGCTTCACATATCCAAACAGACTTGCAGCATTTTCCACAAGAAGAAATCCACCCATAGCGGATCGGCTGCATCAAGACCATTTTGACTGACCTTGCTACCATCTTCCTATTGTCTAGGAAAGACAGAGCTATGAGGCAGGCATCTGGATGAACCGGTATTTTTCTTCTAAAACAAAGCAGTGCAAGTGCTGAGATCTTCTGATCGAAGTTCTACTGTTCCTTTATGTTATAAGTTTAAGAATGAGAGTAAAGGAACACCTCATCTCCTTGTGGTACAGAAACTCCACACAGAAAACCATGGGATTATGCTCAACACGTCAGTGATAATGTGTGTTCCCTTGGCTGCCCAAGCACCAGGGTCTCCAAAAATTATATCCAAAAGCTGCCTCTCAGCTGAACAAAACCCATGCAGTTATTTGACTCTGGAGCTAACTGCATTAAAAGGGAGTGCAACTAGAAAGAAGAAAAATGGAAAAAATCCCTTCATTGCATTGTAGCTGATGATGTGTGAACCACGTCTCTTTGTCACGTACCTTTGAGTTTGTTGTGTTCTGAGTCAGCTGGGAAGAGAGAGTCTGGAAAAAGTTTGGGGAAAGTGAGGCCAGCATACTTGGGTCTGTTCTCAACGTAGTTCCGTACTGTCGGCTGCAGCTTCTTCATGAATTCTGGACAGGGTGTTCCCAGCTGCTCAATAACTTTATTCCACTGATCAATATCTGAACATCAGTAGTTAAGGAAAACAGAACGCAAACCTGTGTAGTCTCCTGACATTTCTGTTCTCTGGGAATCATCAGAGGTGTTTAACTCCATAACATCTTTGCCGTCACTATCTTTTTTTCATCATTATGCCTCCAGATGCTATAGCCTGCAAAGGGCAAAACTCTCTCACAACTATACTTAAGGGCATCGTGCAACACTAAAACCACCACCACCATAGTGAAATACACAGCTTCCTCTCTTCGGGGCAAGACTTGTTACCATTTTTATTTTGAACTTGCAATCCAATGACTTGCACTCCCTTTTTTTACACGCAGGTAGTTGCCTCCATGACACCTCGGCTAACACAGGCGCAGCAGGGAAGAACGACATGTTCTTCATTCCGCCTGTCGAGAGGGAGACCCAGCTGGCTCAGAGGAGTTCTGCACGGGACAGAAGTCACCTTCAAGTCATCCACTTCACACCTGTACGTTTACTCTCTCTAGTAACTTTATTGGTGCTAATTTTACTAAAACCACCCACCCAGCAACCCCTCAAAAGCAATTTGTTTGATTTTATAAGAATGCACTGAGGCTCATTTTCCATAGACAAATGATGCCTCAGGTACAGACAGATGTTTCTCTGTAAACTGCAAATGTGACGGCTATATTGCTAAACTGCTGCTGACTAACAAGAAACAGGCTCTCATGCTTAAAAAGAAACTGTGTTACAGGCAATTTATACTGAACTTTTTTTTTTTGTTTTGGTGTTGATTTTTTTAGTTTTCTTGAGATAGCAATTAGGCATTAGGTGTTATGTAGCTCTTCCAGGCATGTTCAGAACAAGCCTTACTGTGCCAAAAAAAAAAATAAATTTAAAAGATATTTTAAGAAAATGTCTATAAAATCAGCACCATCTCTAGATCACACCATCTAATTCACAGTGCTAAGAATCTAATGACAACATAAAAAAAAAAAAAGGGAAGAGAACACGCAGCCATGGGTACATTGATGCTAAGAAATGTGATGAAGGGAGTTTCATTAAGAACATACTGTAAATTAAAAGCTTTTAAAAGGCAAACACTCAGAGCATTTCAGCACAAAGTTGTTGTATTTTTAATTAATTTTCTAAATTATTATTGTCATGAGTGTCGTAAGTGTGGAGGAGTTTCTGAAATCCTAAAGACAGTTCCTCATGATCTAGGAAGTCACCAGAATAAAAATAACAAGAAAAAAAAAAAAAAGTCAGGCAAAAAGCAGCTCTTTGGTCCAGTAGCAATCTCAGATTTTCAAAAAAGTGGTTTAGTTTAGGAAATGGAAGCTTAGTATTTTCATATACCTTGAAAATTCAAGACAGGCTTCATTTGGGTTCACCTGAACTGTCTTATTTGCACAAAAATCAAATATTTAAAAATTGCAGCTTTACTAATCAAAAGTGTTTAAAGGAATGAAAACCATTTGAACATATGCTTTAAGAATGCTGAAACAGTGTTTTCAATGGTTTTAATTTCAACTGAAAAAGGCTGTTAGAAATAGCAGTGGTCTGTAAAGATTTTTCTGAACAACTTCTGTTTTTTAAACTAAATTAAAGATTTACATGGAGCGATGCCTCCCACACAAACAGTCCATAGAT
Source organism: Chionis minor (assembly GCA_013398295.1). NCBI lineage: Eukaryota > Metazoa > Chordata > Aves > Charadriiformes > Chionidae > Chionis > Chionis minor. The sequence continues at coordinate 390,766 of VZSF01002860.1, read as the reverse complement.
CATATGTATTATGTTGTCCATGAAAAATATCTTTTTCTCAACAGAAAACTAAAGAATTGCAACAAAAATAAAGTTATCTAAGACTATAGCTGCTAAAAGAGTAGCTTGAATATTTCATTAAACATTTTATTAGAAAATAAAGTGTTTTGACATTTTGAACTTGTATTCAAGTTAACACAGATTGTTTGCTGGCCGGACTATTTCAGAAGCAGGTCTTTCTGAGTGACTGGAAAATACAGCGTGTAAATGCTTTGCAGAGAAGAACAGAGAATACAGAAACGAAGGTGGTGTTACTTGTGCCAAGAGAAGCTCAGTGGGTGAGAAAGTCAAGCTATAAAACCATCACTGGAAGCATTACCTGTGCAGATCGAGCGACGGCCATTTGATAAACAGGGAGGACCAAATACTGGACTTGCTTCAATGCAGACGTCAGAAGCTTACACTTGTACAGAGCAGGTTAACCATCTCTCAGACATTTAATGAAGGCCAAAAAGAGAGAGATCTTTGGGACTACAGAGTGTTGCAGAACTTGGACATGTTGAGAGGGAAGATGTAGTAAGATGCTCTGGATGTGTGTGATAAGGGAAAAGAGTAAAAAAAAAGAGATCCTAGAATAGGGCCTACATGGCAGGAAATAGCATCATCACCAGGGTGATGGAGAGGGGAGAAGGAGAATCCTCAGACAATGGGCCAGTGCCCACTGCACACATTTCTTCTAAGCTGGAAATGGTCTCACTAAGAGACAAAAGACAAGCAGGCTACCAGCCATGACTGGAAGATTTTATGAGCTGGAAGAAGCTTCATGATTTATCAGTGCAAAGGTGACAGCCAAAGCCAAGGGAGCTTGTTCCATCATGTTCCACTCCTTGACTAGCCTTGATTTGCAGGAGGACAGCACTGGAGCTTTTGCAGCCCTGGTTTGTGCCAAGGGACAAAAATGTCAGGCTTTATGTCACAGCAACTTCAGGGACTGGTTTTGAGTAACTGAATGATCTGAATGGATAATTGTGCTTCTTTATTGTATTATTTCTGACTTATGTTGCTTAAATACTGCCAAAACCCTTAAATAAAATATATTTATGTGCTCTTTATATATATCTATACACACACAAATTGGCATGATGGAGCACTCAGGACCTGTTTTTGTCCTAATAATGGTAATAGCAAAACGATGCCCAGCGAGAGCAGGTAGAGACAGGATTTTTCAGTCAGGACACATACATTTTCTCTCTTGTATTGTTTCTCCCTTATCTAGACCTTACTAACACTGCATTATATTCTGAGGTCCCACACATGAAAACGCAGAAGAATGTAATAGTGTTCTTACTGAATACTGGTCCAGCTCCATTTCATTGTTATGTTTTATACAGTCACTGGTTGCAGTGCATCTGTGGTGACCCTGACGATAAGAGTTTGTACCCGTCGTGGTACGAGATTAAAAAAAAAAGCTTTGAAAAAATTCTCAGCTCTACTTGTTGAAGGAAAGAGAAGCAACTTTCTGTAGCCGTCAGTCAGAATTAACTTCGGCAATTCTGCAGAAAACAAATGGAACAGTCCTAATGTGAATCAAAATCTACTGTAGGCTACATTAACCAATCAGTGATTGTGACTATAGTCACATCACAATGTATGGTATTTGCGCACCAACTGAAAAAATGGTCCTACCAGTTAATGATCATGTAATTCTGACAGAAATTTCCCAGGCCGAAAAAGTGTTCAGGTAAAAAAAAAAATAAAAGAAAAACTTTTGCTAACAGAAGACCCTGGTTTTCCCCTTGAAATTAAGTAAATGTTGGACAGACTGGAAGTTGGAAAGAATTACTACCCAAAACTCTGGAAGATAATGAAATGCCTGCTTTAAAGCTATCTGAATCACCTTCCTTGCCCCAAACAAGATCAAGGAAAATGTGTCAACTAAGCACAACAGCCGTATGACAGAAGAAAGGATCTAACCTGGATTTATTAGTTTGTTCCCAGTACTAACACTGCAGCATTTTTACTAACATTAAGATGGCCAAAGTTACAGCAAAGAAACTTATTTAAGAAAATAGTTCTAAAGTGTATCTCTTCTGAATGAAGATTTATCTTCAAGTGAGGCCTCAGGCTGCCTCAAGTCCCAGCCACCTTTTCCCTTTGCACGCTAATACCATTTTAAGGATTGTTCTCTTTTGCTTTCTAAATATTTGGTTATTACTTGGAAAATAGTCAGAATCTGAACTTCAGATTAAGAGGCGTATTTTTCTAAAGCAAATGCACAAAATTTCTAATAGGACAAATAACAATTTGAGTTGTAAATTTTTTCTGTTGGAAAAATCAGATTTCACAGTGAAGTCATCTATTTAGAGGGACAGGCAGAAAATTCACCATTACTTCTGTTTCTGTTCCCATTGATGCAATGTGTGTTTAGTATTCCAGAAGCGTGAATTAAGGACCTCTGCTTTGTTCCTTCAGTTGGCCTGCAGAGTTATATTTCTGCAAATATTCAAACAATTGAGGAAATGGAGCTGGCCATAAGGGAAAACTTACAATCCTGCTGTCTCAATCAGAAAATACTAAAAGCATTCCTACAGTTGCACAAATTAATAGCTTGTTATTGAAAAATGAAATCTAGACAATGAATTATTGTCTTTATATTTAAGCTAGCTAGCATCAAAATGGCAATATTTTTTCTTTTTCGTTCTCATGTCATGTCTGTGTAAATCATACTTTTTTTTGAATGAAAGTTTGCATTTTCTTATGATCAACAGCAAGGTTTTGCAGGACATACTGTTTGCAGTAGGATGTTTTAGTTCTACTGCAATACAAAAAACAACATACTATGATGCATGTATAGTTAAGCCCATTCATTCTTCCCTAGTAGTCAGAAACTTGTCAGTGCTCAGCTGTTTAACCTTTAGGAATAATGTACTGCAATCATTCATGTTTCTTTTCCTGAAAAAAGGGGGCAAAAAAAAATATCTCTTCTTGCAAATCTAACACCAACCAATCACCAGAGACCAATCATTGCTTTTCCATGCTACTCCAGAGTGTGGCTAAGTTAGAAAAACCTCTTCCTAAAATCCTCCTCAAGCAGTATCTGTGGACTGTAATGTGGAAAACACAATTAATTCTGCAAAAATGTCTGTTTATAACAGAGCTTTTGGAATTGCAGTGGACAGTGGTGGTGAAGGTGGGGAATCAGCGGTGGTGAAGGTGGGGAATCATGCTTCCCTGCCCAGCGTACAGGACTCCACTTTCTTCACCTATTAAGCAGCACATCTACACTAGCTTTACTGCACTGGAGCAGGATTTGCTCTTTCTGGCTAAATGTGCTGCTTCTGGAGATGGTTAGGACTAGGGCATGTCAAATCTTGCTTTTGTTAAGGTAGGCACGACAAAAACAAAATGGACACGGAGCTCCTCCTTCATAGCAGGCAGACAGGGTACCTTCATCTCTTTTCAATCTCAAAATCTTACAGGAACCACCTTTCTGAAAGCTTTTTCCTTAAATGTGCATGTTCCACCAATGAAAACTGACTGCATTTCTACAGGTACAAATTTTTGATGCTCCTAACTTGCCAAAATTAGAATAATTACTATTAGCAGCTCTGTATTTCCCTTCCTGACACCAAATTGTTGCACTAACTGCAAAGTTGATAGCTCAACCCATTCTCATTTTTTTTAAATTGGACCTTTTTTAAAAAAATTAATCTGTTAATAAAAAACAAACTAACCAACTTTACTATTGGAGACATCAGAGATACCTATTTTTTCCACAGTCCCATAATTTACATACTGATGTCAACACAGTTTACAAAACCAACACAAATTAAATTGAAAATGCTAACATCTGACAAGACAGGAAGTGTACAGCATTTTGCAAGCCAAGGTGAATACTTTCAGGAGAATGTGGCATTTGTAAAAATTTGACTGTAACAGAAAATATTTTGCTACTTTAAGAACAGTAGTTGCTATTTATATGCTATAATAGAACATGTGGTGATAATAAAAATAAAACGTAGCACATAAATTACTTCAAAAGATTATCATCGATCATTTGGCAGTTAGAAGATAGCAGTGTTAGTTGTGTAGCTGTCATTAACCCTTTGGATGTATATCTATGATGACACCTCCAATAAAATTTTCAACTGCTGGGTTTTTTTTAGCTGGCATGTCATTAGTTGCTGAGCATCTTTGCTTACACAGCAGCAAGCACTTGACTAAGCAAGTGCTTAGTCAATAGTCCAGATATTGCACAGGATTGCAATCTTGCCCTCGGATAAGTATTACCATGTCCCTCATGGATGTCTCCTCACAATTGCAATATCTACTCATACTACTCCAGGCTGTTTCTAGGCTTCTAGAACCTGCTGTTGTGGTACAGTTCTGTCTTTGTAACACGCACAGCTGGATGCACGAGGATCACGTACCTAGCCTAGGAGGCCACCTATGAACATTAGGCATTATTAAATACCTTCTAATGAACTTTAAAACTGTGCATAAAACCCCTCTATCCCAATCTCTGTGACATACATAACATGATTGCAGTTGTAGAATAAGGCTCTGTAAGTGGTAGCTTGTATGCCCATCTGTGGTTTATATCAAGAGAAGCTAACATCTTGCTAACCTTACATTTCTTTACTGAATATATACTTGTCTTCCTGCAAGCAGAATACAGAATTTAAAGGCACATTCTTCCTTGTCTGCCCAAAATGCGTTCATCAATTAAAAAACCACCATAAAAAAATCCACATATAACTACCACAGCTCACCAGAGGACTAAGGCACTTTCTTAACTCCTTCAGATCATTTACGCAGTGGTGAGAAAAGAGTAACAGTCTCCGTCATAAAATTTAGAGAACACCACATGGAAGGAGAGTCACCTCACAGGTACAGTCAGCTTTCCAAATTGCTCCTGAGGCAACACAACAAACCATGCTGTCATTTTCTCCTTGCTCGAGGCACAAGCATATCCAAGCTTCGTGAAAATAGTTTCTCTGTAACCAGAACTACTTCTGTCAGCCTTGAAAAGAAGTTTCACGTAACATTTAAGAAAAGAAAAAAAAAAAAAGCTTTAGCTCACAATTAACTGTATTGCATGCACACACACGAAAAATGGTAGAGAAATAGTAAAATTTCAAGGATCAGTAAAGATCCAGGGGATTTTGGACACTGCAAAGCATTCACTCACAATTGGAGTTTAAAAAAAAATGGAGGTGGATTCTGTTCTCTGCTCCATGCAAGCAATTTCAGTGCATTCATATGGATTACACAACTGGAAGAGAGCTGCAGCCTAGCTAAGCACTCCACACTGTACTTACTCAAAGGCATTTCCTATTATTCTGCTTGTGAATTTTCCTCGACCATGTAAGATGGCTCTGTTTTGCTACAGAAGTTGTTTCAGTTAGCCAAACAGACCGTTTAATTCTGAAGAATATAAATTCCTCTCTATATATTAGTTCTGAGCAATATCAAGCAATCTATACTCTGTAACTGCTGGAAAATGGCAGATAGTAAATTTTGCAGTCAAATATATGACTGACAATGCATTTCTCATGAATATTCAATCTTTCCATTTCAAAACTGCTTTTCACAGTTATTTCTGCATAAAAATTGACACAAATTAGTATTAAATACTCTTCAAATCACAGTGTGGTTGTGAGATGAAGCGCTGCCTGTGAAGAAAAAATTGCTGATAACAAATTCTGGTACACTGCCAATCTTAGCCTATTTTACACCCATTTTATGTTGAAAAGGAAGCTTTTTTTTCTTTTTTTTTTTTTTT
>VZSF01002860.1:256735-384979 GCA_013398295.1 Chionis minor | reverse complement strand
TTTTTTTTTTTTAAGAAACAGATTTCTAATTACTCTTACTCCTTCTACACTTAAATACATCCTTAAGTATGCTGCCCTCAAGCTCCTGGAGCCCATAGTCACTGCTGATGGAATTATACAGCTGCCCAACTCCATCACACATCTTAGTCACTGCTGATGGAATTATACAGCTGCCCAACTCCATCACACATCTGAAGAAATAAGATTTTTTACGGAAACGCTAAGTATTTCCTATGCAGATTTAAGGAAGAAGATGCCACGAGGTCATCAGTCTCAGGAGGCTTGGTCTGCCCTTGCAGCTTTGTGACTGGTTTTCAGCTGTACAGACGGGCACAGGAAGGAGAAGTGCCAAATCCCTGCCAGCGGCTGCTCTGCTGCAGGGGAGAGATGGGAGAGGATGGATTTGGAGAAGAGCTGGCTTTGAGGAGGGGTGCTCAGTACCCTGAAAGGAAGCAACCGCATCGTTCTCTGTTCACAGAATAGACACTCACGGAACAGCAGAAGAAAAGCACAGCGGTACATAAAACGCAGTGCAAATTTAGCAACATAGTATAAATACAAATGAAGAACATGAACTCAGTTACAGAACAATCCCAAACAAATCAGCAGCTGGCAATGCCAATTTCTGTGGGGTTATTGCAATAATAAACAGCACATAATGGTTTAATTATAGAGGCTTTACATGATTTCTTTTTAACAAGTACGCAGCTGTGTTAAAGAAAACAGTTTTTGAATGCTATATAGGACATGTTCAGTTCTTTTTGTACTTACTTGGGGATATCTTTAAATGATATCTTACAAAACAGAAGTCTAAACATAAAAACAGTTCTGACTACAACACTGAACCACGCTAACCCCCACACTTAAATTTCTCACTCCACTTTCACAGAAAATACAAGCACAGCCTGGGCCAAATCTTCATGGAGCACAAATAGGTGCTAATGAGTTACATTAACACATACAAGGGAAAGGTTTACTTTCACATATGCAGATGAGATGTGCTCCAGATCATATGAAAACTCACCAGAGATTTAGCATTCATTTCAGTATGCATATAATCATCCAACATTTTTTGACAAACCGCAAATCAGAATCTTACTAGACAAAGCTGTGAAAATATTAGTGATACTATTGTCTACTTTTATTTCTTTAATGTTCTTCAGATACTACTTTTTCCACATTTTAATCAAAATATTAAAGTCTGTAAAGTGTGAATGAAGCCAAAAGTGAAGTGCTAAACCGAATTACTAAGTATGGACATATATGTACACACACACATACCTAAGGGTACACGCACACACATTCACAGCAAGTTACACAAAAATGAATAATGTCTGAAAACGCCTCTGTCATCTGTCTAAGTACAGAAGATAAACTGATACATTAAATTAGAAGATAAACTCGTACACAGGTCATCTCCATTTCTTATCTGTGGAATCCTACAGACCATGAATCATTGGAGTCAGACTAAGCATGCATGGAGCCCAGTTGCTGTTGTGTACAAGAAGAAACCACTTTCACAATCTGATAAATAAAAGAGTATATATCAAAGCTTTAATAAAGCATCAAATAAAGTAAGAATTATGGCTGCCTCAGTCTTGAATGCAGAATGGTCTCTAAGGAAATCCATACATATACCTAGTCTGCTTGGACCACTTGTCTACTGATTTAATGTATCTATCTATTAAGTCACTTCTGATGATGTCAAAAATACATTCTGCTTTCACATAATAGCTACAAGTACTTAAATAAAGGATGGCAAACTGAAGTCCACTACAACAGTTTCCAAGGAAATTCCCAGCCTTTTGAGTCATCAAATTGCTACAAAGTGAGAATTTTAGTTTTGGGAAGCAGAAACCATATCCAAACTGAAACCATTTCCTACTTTCCTACTTCAATACCACTTGCAGAACAAACAAGTGAAGAAATACGCATTTCTAGAAGTCATGTCAGAGTTAATCATACCTTCTTCCTAAAACACAGGACCTCTCACGCACTATCCTGAGGTAAACAGTAACTTGTGCCTACCATGCTACAACCTGAACTTAACAAACCCTGTCATTTATGAAACACACTCTCCACACCCCCCCACCCCCCCCAATTAATAAAGAAACATTTATAACAACAAAACTAAAAACAAGTGGTCCCTGGCTGCGGAAAGCGATTCTGATGAACCGTGTAGGATGCTGTTTTCCATCTCCTTACGCTATACTGGCCGCTGTTTCCACCTAAGACTCTACTGAGAGGCAGTAACATTTTTTTGATATTTTGGCTTGCAAGGATTTTGCAGCAGGACTTAACCCAGCTCTTTAGATACAGTACACAAAGGTATGTCAGCGCTAGTCTAGTGTGGGGCTGGAGGGGAAGGGGTTGGAGGTACCTACTGAGGCCAAACCAGCTGCTAGGAAGGATACGATCAGTGCCAGGAAACAACACAGCACCTTTAATCATTTCTCCCATGATGCACCCTACTGACCACATGTCAACTGAAAACAAAAATGAAATGAAGGTAAACAAGAAAACAGGAACAGAACAACAAATAAATGAGAAGACTTATCCAATCATGCCATAGCACAGAGCCTGCAGCCCACACCACGGACACAGACCTGCCTTTCGCTCTCTACAGACGCTTTTCTGCTTGAGCATGCAAGTTTCATGACGACATAGCAGGTCTGAGAAAAATTGACTCCAACAGTTTTCTTTACCCCAGTGTGGATGAAAAACAATACTATTAAATACAGAAAACCAAGGGAGACCCACAGCTGGCTACTGTGTCATAATAAGACTTTGTAATTAAAATTTACCTATTAATTTTGTCTTTTTGAAGTTCTCATTTGCATTCATTACCTAGGTTTATACTGTTTTGTATTGTAAATGAATGCTGGTCTCTGTATTCAATGAGGATATGTAAATTACTTTTTCTTTATCCTTTCAGTTACCAGAGATCCATACATATTTTCACAAGCTGAACTACCAGAAGCCACAAAAGGAATTTGGGTCCTTTTGAAGACATATCCACCTCTTATTCAAGGGTATGAATAGAATTTGTTGAGATCATTCGTCTTCAATAACGCTTGCTTTAAAGCCTGTTGGCTCACTTCCGCTGAATGTCAGTGAAGCCAGCAGTCCATAACAGGGGTCTTGAGAATCTCATAAGATTTCCATTTGATGTGATAGGAAATTGTGACTTCTAAATAGGACAGCTGAGACACAGAAGCACTAAGCTCTACCTTCTGCACTGAAATTCAGAGCAAACCAGGGGACTATTTACCTGGTACAGAGAAAAGCAGTTCAGCTGGGTCAAACAAAGCTAACCACAATCTACACTGGAACACAAGTTGAAAATCAGATTTCTTGGATCCAGTACGGGATTAAAGTGGCGTTTTCCCCCCTAACAATACCATGAAACCACATTACCTCTGCTGTCCTTGCTCTGTGATAACTCATAGGGCATGGAAGCAAGAAAAGGGACAGACTGGTCTCTCAGGGCCAGAAACTGGGAAAAAAATGAAAGCGTCATGCTGCTTAGTTAAATTTACTCTCATAATTTCATATTGAGCAACAGGTTAAAGTTGGTTTGACTTTGAAGGCAAATGTCCTATCTGTGGAAATCTTTACATGCCTGGGACTAAGGTTCCCTGTTGCTTTATTAAGCATATGAAAAGCTTCATCGCTACACAATAAATAAATCAATAAACAAACAAAGAAATTAATAAAAGGCTACTTGTTTGGAAGCAAAAAGCAAACCTAGAGATGCAAATTATTGCTGCTTTCATGACAAGCTAAATGGCATGCAAAATATCAGGAAAAGATAGAGCAAGCAGTTGTTTGTTCATCTGTTATTAAATCCTTCTTATTTTCAGATGCTGCCTTCTGACATTACTGCTCTATGCAGTGCTCAAGAACACACACACAGAAGTTGAACTAGTGACTTACTAAACTGTACACTCTGTAAAGCAGAGATCATTATCATCCTCTACTCCTGAAGTTTTAGGAAGGAAGCTCTTTGAAAATTTCCAAATCAGAAGAAGCAAAGATGAACATCTGAATATAACCAAGGACCAAAGAGAAAAAAACCTGCCTTCTTGACTGCTGCCTCTTTTTCCTCTTCTAAGCCAATTAGAAGTAAGTCAAATGAGAACCCAGAGTTTCGCGGCATGTTTAGGAAAAGTAGTTAGCTGGAGGTTGAGTTTCAGCATGTACAGCAACAGCTGTCAAAAGCCCCAGTTAAGGCACCGAGATTCGTGGAAATCTCCATAAGGAACTGAGTACAGAGACCGAAACCTCAATCCTCAGTTTCATTTAGTCCAACATCAAGCCAGATGTAGTCCGAATAATTTCAGTTGTACAAGCATCACAAAAACAAAACAACCACAATTTCCAAACATTTGCTCTCAACTCCAAAGCACTGAAAATTTACATTTGGTTCAAGATTTTTTACAAATGCAAGATATTTGCAAAGACTGGCAATGCTCCACCATTACATGGAATATCCCTAAGATTTAATCAAATGAAGGCTAATTTAGTCAGAGACCTCTGCATGACTCTGGGTAAAACTTCAGTTTAGCAACTATTTCCCTTGATGCTTTAGGATCACATGAAACTGAGTGTTAAGGAATTAAACCTACAACTTTTTACTATTCTCTGAAGTAAAATTGCTGAGATTCGGGCAGGCCTTGATGAGAAGCCCCTTCATCATTAGCATACCCATGTCCTGGATTACTAAGAGCAAGGGATTTTTAATTTGTTCAAAATCTCTACAAACAGATTATTGCACAAAGCTGCTCTGAAATGCATTCCTGAACGTGTACATATACTTCAAAATATAAGTAAGTTTTCCAAGGACACCAAACGTCTCCTTGGCATAGCCACCTTGAATAAATGCCCACCACAAACCGCATGCAAGTGTTTTCTTCAACAAAGGAAATATTTCACTCATCCAGCAAATCTTAACCTCTGCGCCATCTCCTAGTTCTGATTCCATGCCAAACAGTTGAAAAATTCCCTCTACAGTGATTGTGTAAGGGCTGTCTTGGAAAACATTTAGGGGTGAATCTGTCCTCCACAGGAACCTCAAAAATCTCCCTGAGGGATTGACTAGAGTTTGGGGAGGCTGAACAGAAGTTGCTTTGTTGCCACACATGGATGCCGCCCAGCCCCCAAAACCTTCCTGTGTCTTGGGGAAGCAGTCTGGTCTGGCTGCTGACATGGCCCTTTCACAGGGAAGGTGACCAGAAGAGATGGTGAGGAGAGAAGGAAGAGTTGGGATGGAAGAATATTAGTAAGATATCTGTTCCTCTTTGTGCTTTAGTTTCACATACTTCCTGACCCAAATGAGTGTTTGCTCATTCTTCCAGATTTCAGATTCCCTCAGCAAAGGTGAAGAAGGGTCCGGAATTGTAGAACTAGCCAAAGATATTTCTGTACGGAAAGGACCCAAGCTAACGTTCCACGGACGTCACATCTCCCTTGTGATTCAGCAATGGATGCAATTTCCTTTTCTGTTTCTGCAGAAGGCCGTTCCTACCATGCTGGATGAAAAAGCATGGGTGTCACTCTAGTACAGAAGACACCATGGTTTCCTTCCTCACTCTTCCATAACAGCCCTTCATTCATCACCTGCCAAACTGCAGGTTCTTTGGGACTTGACAAAACACAATAAAAGGGAACCTGTTAGGAAAATCTGCAACTGTCCTTGCTAAAATTCCTGAGGTGGCTTTTCAGACCCTCACTCAGTCAGCTCTAGCTTGCATTCAATGAAAATCATGACATTCAAATTAAAATTCATGAAATGCACGCCACGGGAAACTCTGGAGACCAGAGATACAGGCACAGCTGAACGAGCTTTGCTATCTTTCCCAACCTCACGGGCTAGTTCACACTTTCTCCCTGCCCAGAGCATGAAAATGCGAAACATTGACATTGGTATTAGCTCATGTTTTAGTGATGCAGAAATCACCCCTCTGCAAGCTGAAAAGAGATGATCATGTCTTCAAAACTGACTTGGGAAGACTACGATTGACATATCATAGAGCTTCAAACTCTGGTAAAATTTCAAGGCAACTAAGCATGCCTGTCACAAGACAGTGAGCTGCTCTCTCCAAATCCTCCTAAAATGGAAAGACACCTCTCTGGTTCGGACCTCCCTTTACCGCCATCTCTGTCGTTGAGTGCTCCTGCACATCTACACTGAGGTCTGCTCTGAAGAACCATTTCTAGGCCCTTACTTGAGTTTTTAGAAAGAAAATACAGCAGTCTGTACTGGACACTATACTTTGTTTTTACAGGTGTTTCTGTTATTTCTATGCAATAAGAAAACGACATGGTTTATAAAAACACTTGACAATTCTTGGTAATAATGGGCAAAGCTGATTTTTTCCCACAAGCTCCAGATGGAAAAGCTACAAAGTCTTCAGACTACCAATGCCAAGAAAGTTTGTGATGTGCAGCACTCCTAATGGCAATTGTAAAGATGGCTCAAACGCTTGATGTTTTGACTAAAAGCCTACTAAGCCCACCAAACCCTTCCTTCCCTCAATTCTGTCTAAATCATGGTAAACTCCCAGTTTTGTTACATTCTAATCTCAGAACCTTGCTGAGATACCGAAAACCTTCCCTTCATGCTCGTATTTATTATATGCATGGATTTCAACATGCTTTAGCAAGTGCTCAGCACAGTATCAGCTCAATCCATTAAGATTTCCTGAGAAAGTCTGTTCTTTCTAATTTGAAGCACCACTTTCCACATGATATTAAAATTAATATTAATAATTAATATTTTTCAATAACAATAATAGGGTTCCAAAGTCTTTATGGAACAATTCATCCTGAGCGCACTCACATGGCAAGTGAAAGACAAGCAGGGGATCAGGGCCAGCCAACATGGATTCATGAAGGACAGGTCCTGCTTGACCAACCTGATCTCCTTTTATGACCAGGTGACCTGCCTGGTGGATAAAGGAAAGGCTGTGGATGTTGTCTATTTGGACTTCAGTAAGGCCTTTGACACAGTCTCCCACAGCATTCTGCTAGAGAAGCTGGCAGCCCATGGCATTGACAGGTGGACTCTTCGCTGGGTTAAAAACTGGCTGGCTAGCCGAGCCCAGAGAGTTGTGGTAAATGGTGCTAAATCCAGTTGGCGTCAGGTCTCAAGTGGTGTTCCTCAGGGCTCAGTTTTGGGGCCAGTCTTGTTTAATATCTTTATTGATGATCTGGATGAGGGGATTGAGTGCACCCTCAGTAAGTTTGCAGATGACACCAAATTAGGCAGGAGTGTTGATCTGCCTGAGGGTAGGAAGGCTCTGCAGAGAGATCTGGACAGGCTGGATCGATGGGCTGAGGCCAATGGGATGAGGTTTAACAAGGTCAAGTGCTGGGTCCTGCACTTGGGTCACAACAACCCCAGGCAGCGCTACAGGCTTGGGGAGGAGTGGCTGGAAAGCTGCCTGGCAGAAAAGGACTTGGGGGTCCTGGTGGACAGTCGGCTGAACATGAGCCAGCAGGGTGCCCAGGTGGCCAGGAAGGCCAATGGCATCTTGGCCTGTATCAAGAATGGTGTGGCCAGCAGGAGCAGGGCAGTGATTGTGCCCCTGTACTCAGCACTGGTGAGGCCGCAGCTTGAGTGCTGTGTTCAGTTTTGGGCACCACAGTATTGGAGGGACACTGAGGTGCTGGAGCGTGTCCAGAGAAGAGCAACGAAGCTGGTGAGGGGTCTGGAGAACAGGTCTTATGAGGAGCGGCTGAGGGAATTGGGGTTGTTTAGCCTGGAGAAAAGGAGGCTGAGGGGAGACCCTACTGCTCTCTATAGCTACCTGAAAGGAGGTTATAGCGAGGTGGGGGTCAGTCTCTTCTCCCAAGTAACAAGCGACAGGACAAGAGGAAATGGCCTCAAGTTGTGCCAGGGAGGTTTAGGTTGGATATTAGGAAAAAATTCTTTACTGAAAGGGTTATCAAGCATTGGAAGAGGCTGCTCAGGGAACTGGTGGAATCACCGTCCCTGGAGGTATTTAAAAGACGGGTGGACGTGGTGCTGAGGGACATGGTTTAGGGCTGTTTTTGGTAGTGTAGGTTATGGTTGGACTCGATGATCTTGAAGGTCTCTTCCAACCCAAGTGATTCTATGATTCTGTTTGAATATCGCATTATTGAGTTCTAATTTATTACCTGCAACTGAAGATGCAAAACACTGTAGAGTACAGCTACTCTCCTGACAGATTCTAGATGGAACCAAAAGGGAGTTGCCACAATTTTACAATTTATGATGCTTTAAACCAATGTATGAATTTCTCTCTTTTTATCTTTTTTTTTTAAAACTTTCTGCCAGTTTCCAAACTAATATGCATTGTGCCTTCTTATGACACAGTTGAGCTGTCACCCTCTGGGATTCAGCCTAACAGATGTTCATCTTCATTTAGCATAGACAGAATTGATCTGGAGTAGACAGGCAGGTGCCAGAGCCTGGTCCACCTGGAAAAACAGAGAAGCAGGTAAGAATCACATCCAAATTTGTGCTTTTCCTCAGAGGTTGGCTCTTAGGTTGTGGTGCCAACCAAGTGCTGAAAAGCTACTGTTTTTCATCAGGAACTTGTACTTCACTGGGACACCTGGGACACCTTTCAGAAGAGCAGAGCTTGCAGAGGGACTGGAAGCTATGTGATAGGATATTAAGAGGCACACGTATATTAAGAAAAGGCCATAGGAATCCTGAGATGTAAGCTCAAGAATGAGCATGAGGAATGACACATGCCCTTCCCTGTCTCCCATTTTCTTTTGAATATAACTATAAAAACTCATTGCAGTTAGAGACACCTGTGTAGAATCTTGCCAAGGAATGTGAAACACACTGCATTGCATCTAACAGACATTTAAAACATGTTTTGCAGATCCTGCAGTTGCTAGCTTCAGACCCTCTTTTTAGCTTAATTTAAATTTTGACTTTGAAGTATCTCTTCCCAGGTCTCAAAGAGTATTCAAGTACTCTTGTTTTACCTCTTCCAGAAGGAATCCCACAGATAGTCTCTTCTGCTACAATACAAGCAGATTAGCATACCATTTAAGTATACTTATATATTTTCATACCTGATAAATGAGATGTGATTTCAAGTGTGTTCCAGTCCTCTACTTTGATCCCAACCAAATGCCTACATGCTCTTGACAAAAGACACTTCAGCACTGTTTTGGCTACAAGTTCTAAATTCTCTGCTCAGCTGTACCAGGGAAACTCAGCTCAAATTAGTACAGTTGCCATCAAGCAAAAGCTGATTAATGGCATAGAATGGGAAAAAGAAAAAAACCCACAAACATTTGAGACTATCCAATATTCATAAGTGTCTGAAAAGATAATTAACTTGCCTTGGCTGAAATTTATATTAGGCAGCAGTAGGTGTAGCACCTATCTACATCTCAACACTTGGCCACTTTTGAAACTGCACATTCAGACCCATGCTGAAGATCTTTAAGGTGACTGTTGGGAAACAAACAATGGATAATCTTCATTGTAGCAGCTGGGATCCACTCCAAACACCATGCACATCACAGACAGCATGGGGCTCTTATACTAAGTGCAAATTGCGCTATAAACTGTTAGAGTATACATATCTGAATTTATAAAGAAAGAGAAGAATAGCAACAGCCAAATGATCTTCACAACTACACTGGTGTCTTTGAGACAGACCCTGTCTCACATGAGCAAACTTCCCCCAATAAAATCATCATAATTCAAACTCTTGCTATACTCTCACGAAAATCCCGAGTCCAAAACCAAATACCATATACCCAGGGAGGAATCATCCAGCTGAACAAAATCCAAACTTAGCCACTAATGCCATTGTAGCTAACAGAAAAGCAGCAGGCTAATGTGTACCAGCTGATTCAACCTGGAGAGCCAGGCCAGCCATTCTTAATAGTATATTTTAAATAATCCTGATGCTAATTGTTGATTTTGGTATTTTAAAAGACAAAACATGCCTTAAGTAAAAACTGCTGGGAACATGAAAAACAATGGACTGCACTAAACAGAAGTGTGGATGTTTTACTACACTAAAGTTTAAGAAAATCCCCAACATGCACTCAAAATACTAGGATTATACCCACTAATAAATGTAGATCATATTTCAAATGCAAAGACAAATTTTGCTAATGAGTGGTGGAAAGGTAACATCTTTTCCTGAAAGTCTTTCTTCTTTCATAATTTTTTCCCTGAGGCAAGCATTTTTTTCCCCATGTAAATTCCTGTGAAAACACAATAGAATAATCTCTGTCAGATGTCAGAGAGCGTCTCTTCATCCCACCATGCTCAAAGACAGCTGGCAGACAAAGGAAATTTTTAAATCTGGCCACAGAAAACATTAACTTCATCTGTTAATGCTGACTTCCCACAATCCATTTTGGATGTTCATAGCTACACAGAGTAAGTTTGGATTCTTTTACTCTCATTACCTTAATGGCAGTTTCTCTTTTGACTGTCTTAGATTCTAAGCTATTTGCAGTAGGAATTCTGTTTTCCATATTCATCACTGTAATCCAGGCCTAGCCTAATGTAAGACACTTGGCTGTTATCACAATATATTTCTATGACTAAATCACTGTTTCCCCTTTGAATTGCTGAAGGACTCACACATGAACTTGCTAGAGTACCATCCTTCACACGCCTCCACAGTACTGAAAATAAATGCTCTTAGATTGCTTTATTTCCCCACTAAGCCATGTGTGTCCGTGGGACATCACTGTGGCCTCAGCAGTTTAGACTGTAATAAATCTATCTCACTTGAAAACAGACAACTTTAAGTTTTCCCTTATCTTAAAAAAAATTCACAGAAATGTCTTTCCAATCTGTAAATTGAAATCTTATGAGATTTCAAAAACATTATTAGCTAAAGCTGAACACAGCTTTAGGGAAAGTCCTGGAGTTTTCCAACATATTTCCAATGGCATCCAAGAATTTGGGCAGTTTTTAGTTGCTCACACTTTCTGATTTAATGGAAGATGAGTGGAATAATCATCCAAGAAACATTGAAAGAGAAGTTCAAAAGCGGACTACAAAAGCTTTCCGGTACTTGCCAGGAATATTTTGGTCTGTAAATCCATCTGGATATCAATCAAATCTTCTCATGAGGGTCTGACTTCTGACAAACAAGTCTCCCTGAGAGTATTTTGAAATGTCTATTTTAGGTGAGTAACAAGGAAAAAAGCTACCTGCTATGCAATTTCTACCCAGTACTCTCCACGAGGCTGGAGTGTATTATTTTTCTGAAAACCAGCTGGCTGATAACAAACTGTCCAGCACTTGAGTGGACCAGTCCTTTAGCCCTCCTGTATCTCAAGTGTCCTACTAGGTCAATTAGATTAAATACCTCAGCAATATTCACAGAGCAATCATTTTCAAGTTCTGTTTGGCTTTTTGCTAACGAAAATAGCACTTAACTGGACACATGTTCAGAGGGCATCTTAATAAAGTTAAGAAACATACACATTTTTTTGAAAATGCATGTTACACTTATTCTAACCTGGACAGTTATCATATACTGGTACCTGGGGTCTATACAGATTTCAGAGCTTTCTTATAGCAACTTAGGTATTCTTCGTTTTGTAGATGAAATGATCTGAAATTAATTGTCATGTCCTCAAACCAGGACCTTAATCTTCTCCATGTTTTAATTTCCATGAAGAATTTAAAAATGAAATTTCATTTAAAGTCAGCAGCACCGAAATGCAATGGTAACTCAGTGAGATGGCTTGATTAACTTCTTAAAATTTTTCTTTCCATAAACCTTGGCAGCAGCTGTGAAATTCTTCTTAGGTGTATACTGTGCCATACGTGACAGTTATTATTCCAGGCTAGAAATGAGTAATCACTTTGTATTGATAGCAAGTGCACACAGTAGACAATCTTCTGAATAATAAAAAAGAACTGAGATTTTTAGTTTCTATGCGGACTTGCCTCTTTCAGCAAAGGAGAGGCTGCTGGAAGGCCTCAGGTAGCCCAAGGGAAGCTTTATTGTAATGCTGGTCTGTGAAGTTTACCTGCAGCTGCACAAATGCTTCTCCAGCTATTCCTATCTAGGAGGCAAACTAGATCTGCTCATCCACAGCCACAGAGGGAGGGGAAATAACATGGACCCATACACAAACCAGTCTTTCTAACACTGAAAACTCTTATTCAGGGGTCAGACTGGTTAACAAACAAGTATTGGCTTGGAAATTAATGTAGAGATTCCATTTTTTTCTTTTTTTTTCTTTTTCTTTTTTTTTTTTTTTTTAAACTTCTAACTTACCTGAATAAAATCCACCACTAAAACGTGGTAGCAGTTGTGACCTGGCCAACATACACTGCATTTCAGGGTATGGGATTTCAAATGATTTAAAAAGTAGGACTATCCCACAATTTATACGTTTTCTGCATTGTTCAAGAATTCAGTTTTTGTTTTTAACAGATACTGAAATGTTACAAGGTATTTTAAAAATATTCTGTTGTTAACCCTGAATAAGACACTGTCATAAGAGATTGTTTTCACAGCCAGACAGAAACAAATTAATTCTCTCGTTTGAATTATTGTTTAAAAGCTGCGTTGTTTAAATTATATAGCATTTATTTTTTCTGGAAATGGGCAGAATGTGAGTCTTAAATTTCATTTGTTGTTGAAAACGAAGAGCAAGCCACTAACCACTGTGCTACTTTTTTTTCACTAAAATAGATTTTTTTCCTGTATTCTAGTTGGTTATCAACTAAAAACTCAATCAGTGTTCTCTCCAAACAGATTCAATAGAAATATTCTCAGTATTTACAGCTGAACCTCGAGTATATTATAGATAATTTAGTTTTTCTTTGTACATTAAAGAAAAAGGAAAAGAGCACAATATTTGGAGGCAAAGTTATGATGGTGTTTCTGAGGTGTTTTTACCACTGAAACACAGCATAACTTACAGGTCTCATGAATGCTGGGACATGCTCTGCACATTCAGAGTACAACAGAAGGTGGGCGTGCAGCCTGCTCCACACACTTATGGAGTGACATCTCAAAACTATCCACTAATAAAAACCACCATTCTTATTCCACTAATAATAAAAAAAACACCGTTCTTTCTTCACTGTCGTGTTTTGCATCAAATAACTTTCCAGTCCATATTTCTGTAAGACTGGAAGCCAATACCATGTTGCTGTTTCCTCCTCAGCAAACAGGAGGTACCTGCAGTTTCCCCATCTACCTGCCAGTAAAGTACAGCTGCATCTTCACCTGACTACCAGGCAGAGCTCTATTTTCAGAGAAAGTCAACAGAGCTATGAAAATAGGACAGCAGGACATAACTCTGACAAACATTACAGGAATCACTCAAGAGCCAACCAAAAAAAAATAAATTTCTATGACTACATATTTGTAAAAGCTGAGTTTTCTCCACACCAACTGCCAGTGTCTGCTAATGCCAGATTTTTATGGTGCCTTTCTGCCAGCCTGCTGAAAATAATATGGCTTTTTGTTTCTGAAAGTGGAAAACACGTTACATTGCTGTATTTTATTCGATGGGCAAAATACACACTACTTACACTTCCCAACCATCATGGGCAGGTTGTGTGGCTTAGCCTGTGATAAACCAAAGGCTAAGTAGACACCTCCTCTTTTGTTTTCATTTTCTAATATTGCTTTCACCACCATGGAGGTGGTAAAAATAATATCATCCAAGGCAAGAAGAACAAGACGGATGGGAAATACAGTTTAATTAATGACACAGACCTCATGAAAGTAAAGGAAAGTCCATTTTTAAATCAAGAGAATCTGATTTCAGGCCACTTTGGAAACCACAACAGATAAACTCTTGCCTTAAACTAGATGAGTCAAATTCTTCATTTTGTTTTAAAGAAAAAAATGTTGTATTGACTCAACTCTGAGCCCATACAGCATTGAGATGAATCCAAATCCATGATGCATTAGCAAGCAAAAGATTATGATGTCACCACAAATGTTATGAAGTCACTATTTCCAAAACATAAAAGCAGAAAAACAGATTTACAGGAACCAGATGGGCCAAGTTAGGATTCTTTTCTTTTTTACTTATTTTTCATTTGGAGAATAAATAAAGCTATCCAATCTGCATTCATAATGCTTGTTTTCTATATTGCTTATCAGCATGACTACATAAAATGGAATGATTACAGGTCTTAAAGCAACTTATACGACTGAAATAATTCTGTGCATCTGTTTTTCATTTTCAATTTTGTTCGTATCAGTAGTGCACTATTTTCATTTACTCATACCTCTGGGATTCAACTTTTTGCTTCTATCTTTACAGTCCTGGTATAGTCATTATATGGTAAAAGGGATGGGGTGGAGGAGAGGAACAAATAATAGGTGAAAAGCTGCAGCAAATGGCACAAGGATACAGTCCCTTCCTGGAAAGAGGATTTTGTGGCGAACCATTTCTCCCATAATGCATCCCACAGACCATATATCCACTAGAACAGCAGAGACAGGGAAGTGAAGAAGGAGGAAAAAAAGCAAAGTTAACTACGACATTTCACTCCTAAAGGAGAGGAAAAAGAGCAGGTTGATCAGAACAGTACAGTTTGTTTTGTGGTTTTATTGGGGTTTTTTTCATGTCTCACCAAAAGCTAAAACAAATAAGTAAATAAGTAAAAGCTGTGTCAGTCAGCTCAATGGCAGTTAGTAACAATGGTGGAAAAGTTTAAAATCAACATTTTTGGGAAAAGGCCCACAGCTAGCAAGTAAAGATCAAGTAACAACTGCACAGACCCGTGGTATACACTGAGTTTATGGTCAAAAACCTTTTTTCTTTTTTTCTTTTTTTTTTTTTTAAATTAAGAAAAAAAGACCCAAAAGTAAAAAAAGCCCCCCAAACCCAGGCAATGATCATCTGGAATAAATCCTACTTGTAGCCAGGCGGTTTCTAGGCTTTGTCCTGCAGGACTGAGTCTCCCTGCAGCAGTACACAAGAGTTTCCAAATGGAACTGCTCACGCAAGTAAAGGCCATATGGATAAATACCCCCTTAAGGGTTATTTAAAACTCCTGCTTCAGGATCTGTAACTATATCCTATCTATAGGTACGTATCTCTATGTATCTGGAAAGATACTGGAAAGAACTAGAGACTGTTACCTGTGTGGACTGCTTTTTACTGTGTAGGTACTCAAAATAAATGCTAAAACAAATGCTTCACAGGGCAAGTACCAACAAGACTAAGAGTATTTCTTATCTTCCTGATCCTGCCTTCAGCTTTTAGATGCAGTATCCATAGTTATCTGCTTGACTGGGGTGGGAGATGGCAGGGTTTGCCCTTTAAGTCTTACAAGAAAAAAGGCTAGCTAGCTAGTTATATAGTGTGCAGAGAAAGAAAAGACCTGTATTCCATGTTAAAGGGAAAAAAATCCTGCTTTCAAATGCTTTAAAAGACTACCTTTTTCCTCATTTGAATCCTCATTTTGTGGTCATTTGACCTACACGAACAAGTTTCTCCTCTTTTTCTTCCCCCTTTTTATCCTTCAAAAGCAATCCAAAACAAACCAAAGAAACAAACAAACAACTAATTTCTCGGTAAAACAAAATAAAGGTGAAATGTTCCATTTGGGAAAAAGAGGGTACAGGTACCAGGGGCATGGGACAGCAAGAGCATGCCTGAGGCAGTGGCAGAGTTTTCTTCATAGTGACAGTTTTGGGACCTTCCACAGAAGTGCAGCAAACTGGTGATAATTATGCATCTTTAGCCAACCAAGTGCAGAAAGAAAATGAAAGCAGTGAACAGTCCTCATACAGGCAGTGTACATAGTAAGAGGAAAAAAAAGTAGGGGAGCTTCAGTAATGTGGCAGCATAGGCCAGAGCAGGGAAGCAAAGAACAACCCCTTTCTGTTGACTTCCTTGGGAGCTGGATCAGAGCCTCCAAGCAGACCGGCTCCTCAGACAGCTGACCTTCATTTTCAAATATTTTGTATTCTTCCTCTGTTTGCTTGATTTGTGCTTTGTACAAGTAAGATGAGATCATTGATCTTGAGCCAGATTCATTGCCCAGGGAAGTCAAAGGAAGTCTCTATGTTAACTTCAATGGGCGTTTGATCAGGGACCTTTGGATGTGGCAAACATTCTTAGTACCTTCCCAGCTGTGTGCTTCATCGCAAAAGTGTGTCTAACTTTTTCTTGGTGCGATTTTAATCATGTGAAAAGCGAGTGCTTTCTCTGTCCTTTCAGGGACAATAACAACAACAATGGTAATCATTTACTAAATGTCTGGAGAGAAAAAAAATAAACGCAAAATAATTCATTTCACAATAGAAAGAACTCTGGATATTGACTAAAGAACTATCTAAAGTGTGCTGAGCCTAGTTCAAATTTCTATCAGCACTTATCAAAAATACCAATTACAAAATATTTTAAAGAAGATTATTCTTTTTTCAGCAATTATTCTGCATGCTTAGACTCTGCTTAACAATTCTCTACTTTGTAGACTTTCATATTAAAACGTGTACTGTAAATTCATAAACATTACAAATAAATAATGCAGAGACTTACTAATTTTGGAAGAGGTTGTGTGAACATGGCTTTATTCTTGCTTAAATCATGGAATCATCTCCCAAAATCAGTTTCACTGCCCTCTACAGGATGCAGTTGTCTGTTAGTAAAAGTTCTCGTGCAGGTTAGCTAACCTCTTCAATGTAAATTAAGTAGGAGACTTTTCAACAAATTCCTGGTTTTGACATTTGTTGTATTTGTCATCAGAAAGTCTCCTTGTCAAACAGACAAGTGGTAGCTTTTGACAGCAGAATCTGAGTCATAGCGGATTTTTCTCCACTATATGTTGTATCTCCTCCTTTCCTGCCTGGTCTACCTGGCACTCAGATGCAATTCTCAGTTTTGTTACAAAATGAGAATCACTTATAAAATTTTCCCTTCATCCCCTGCAAAATGTGAATTCTCCTTACCTGCTTCTCTACAGTGAGCACCCTCTACTTGCTTTTCACAGTCTTTCCAGGGATCAAGAGCTATCCAGATCCCTCACAGACTGTTCAGAGCAAAAATCCTACTTACATCTAGGGGGATTGTATACAAATTAGGTGCATGGGTTTTTTAGCTTCAGCTTTGCCCTTTCTCTCCAACTCTACTTTCCATTAAAAAAAGACTGAAACTGCAAAATTTATACCTAGATCTTGACCACATGAAACCTGTCAGCAAAACCTGGGACTTTAGTTAAACCTATCATAAAGACAGAAAACGCTCCTGAAATTCACATCTAGCTCTGGATTTGGAGAAATTCTGGAAGGGCAAGGATTTCCTAATTCAGCTTGTACCTCTTCTTCTTCCCTTAAACAATTCAGAGACCCAGAATGAAATTTAGACCACATCACTCATTCAGTGATTCCAGTGGTTCACACACTGTTCCATAGCCCCAGAAGCCAAAGACATTCTGGTCAGAGAGAGCTAATTTTATTTAAGTTCACCCATAACTAAGAACAAGTTTCTTATTACTCTGCAATCCCACACTGATAAATTCATCAGCATTGCATCCCAAATACATCTTGTAGCTGCAGTATGCAATGGTGACAAACAGCTCTAAATGACCTGCCTTTCAAATTCAAAAAGTCATGTCCCATCGCATTTTCTTTTTCTCCTTCTGGTACCCCTTACAATTGTAGAGGCAGATCTTAAACTTCTGGTCACACTGTGTTTGCTATGAAACTGCAGCCCTACCGTTCTCCTTGTAGCCCATTCCCAAGATGACCTCTGGTGCTCTGTAGTAACGTGTCACCACATACGGAGTCATCATGAAACTAGTGCCTGCAGTTCGCGCCAGTCCAAAATCCAAAATCTTCAACGTGCAATCAGATTTTACCACAATATTACTTGGTTTTAAATCCTGCAAAAGACAGCGAAAAGACATATGACTGTCCTTCATAAAGCCTGGCACAGCTACGATATGGACTGATATTTTAGGCCACCCTTTAAATTTTCTTTTACTCTTCTGACACAGTTACTATCAGAAACACTTGTAAATACACAGCAAAAACTTGCTACTGTTTCTCTAGCAAACTCTTCTGGAAGATGTTCTAACTTGGCATACTGGGGATTTACCTGGATAGCAGGAGCCTGCTGGTGTTAAATTAATTACTTTTGGAAGTTCAAGAAACTAGGATTAGTATTAGAGTACCATTTTGAGTATATATTTTTTTTCTAATGCTGTGAGCCTAACAGAGACATTCCAACTGTACGTGTGGAAATACTTCATTTATTTACTCAACTCATCCTTTGCTGTATGACTATCTGGAAGCCAAATCCATCATCCTTTGCTAGATATACAACATGCCAAGAAAGAAGACCTTTGTGTATTGTAAAGCAGCATCCACTTTGTAATCCATTTTATCAACCCTTCTTTTCTTCCTCTTATAATGGAAGGGAAATATTTTTGGATTTGTTTTTTTCAGCTGGAAATCCCAAATTAGTAAAAGAACATTTCAATAAAGAAGTTAACTTGGGATATCTTCAAAGCATTCAGAATTGCTTTCTCATAATCACTTGAACCATTCCCTCTGTTGTCAACCATCATACATAATGCTATCTCTGGCATTCACAGGTACCACATCCTTACCAGACACAGCATTGACATGGAGAAGCAAAATGAGAGGATGCATTTAATACAGATTTGGTAGTCTTTTCATTTGTTTTAGCACACGTAAATGATGGCAAGTGTCAATTCCATATGCCTTGACCTCTGCAGATCCTTATCAAGTAATACTTGGACCATACTGCAACATCAATTCAAAATGTCTGAATGTCATGTGTGGTAGATGTAGCCAGCTGCATTTTAAGGAGAAATAACATTTATCTACACATTTCAGAAATCATAATCACTTTGATGATTTCCGGTGCTTATTATTTGGTTACTATTTATTTTTAATAATCACATTATTGCTTTATTACAAAAATATCTGGTTAAGTTCACAAATAATCTTATTTATAACACAAATATGAAGCTGCTCTGCTAAGGGGATAGACTACAACTCGTAAGTTTATAGCCATTTTACTGGGAGACAGGGCTTTGATCCACAGTACACAAGAAGCCTGAGCAGTTTCTGAAGTCTTCATGATGATGTCATATGCTGCCTTAAGTTTCAAACCAAAGGCCCCTTACCCTGTGAATAATTCCTGCAGAGTGAAGATGCTTGATACCACAAAGCATTTGGTACAGTAGATAAGACATTCGCTCATGGTCTAGCTCCATCTGAATGACCTGGCACAGATTGGCATCCATTAACTCCATTACCAGGTAACTGAATGAAAAAACAAAGTCATAGGGTTATTGTTTGTGTTGAAGAGGAACCACAGCATCATCTCAAATAACTAACAATGCCTCTTCTTGTTTCAAAATTCACTTTATTTCTGATGACTGGGAGCAATACAGCTGGAGACTGGGCCCATTCACAACAGTACCATTGTGGTGCTTGCTTCTCACTGCACCGTCTCACTCCAGAGACATCGTTCTTCCAGTATCCCTGCAAAACAGGTGCATTGTTGGCCCGTTCTTGGTGCATTCCCAACAACACAGATCGTACCCTACACGGGCAAACAGGCAGCATGACACCAAAACGTGCAGAAAACAGAAGACCTACAAGTATCAAATGACACAACTGCTTGGCTTTTGACCATTATGAGGAATGGCGAGCACAGTACGTGTAGGAGTCGGAGAGTAGCAGAGATGTCTGACATGCTAAAATATGCATCCCCAGGCGAAATGTCTACAAAAAACCTACTAAGATTGCATGACTTCACACAATTCTTATTACAACTAATTGGTCTTTTGCTTCTGGTAAATAAGTTTCACTGACAACCTCATCAGAATGTTAAACCAAATCCCCTTTAGCGGTTAAGTTAATATGTTAAACACATCAGCTCACTTCTTATAAGACATCTCACGAGAACAGCTGATTTACAACTATAATATTACATGAAAGCACTCTCAAAATTTGGGGAAACCACTAGGTCTCCATTTCAATGTGAACTGCATGTCTTGTCTTCTCTCCATCACTAGTTACCTCCACTGTTCTGCACGAGGCTGCAGTGACAATACCATGTGGAAATCCCATATACCAAAATCAGAACAGTAGTTGTCTGACTTCAGTCATTGCTATCTGTTATCACTACTGATATTAGAGTACAGAATGGGAATATGTTTCCATACAGTGTATACAGAATATGGGAAAGACTGAAAGATTACAACTTTACAACTATATAAACCATTGAATATTTAAAATTTCAGCCAGGGCAGGTTCACACTACACACACAGCAGTGCTTGTGTAACATGGCAACGTTCAGTGGAGATGCTAGTTGCCCTCTACACATAGCACTAGTTCCCCAGGCAAATATTTTTACGCAGTCAAAGTGTATATCAAAACAAATATGGAATAAGGAAACATTTCACATCAGTCTCTTTTACAGGAAATTATTTCTGAATGAAGTGCCAAATTCCAAAACCTCACACACATCAATAAGTCACTTAACCATAATTTCCCAAGCAAACTAATAACACAAAAGCAGGGCCTTCTAACTACTCATATCCCTTCCTCTGCACGTGAAGGTTAATACAAACACACTAACCCTCTCTAGAAGAGCCACCATCAGACTTTGCACACTATTACAGCACTTAGGAAACCTAGTATTTGGCACCTTATAAGTGTCGAAAGTGCTCTCCATATGGGAACGTAGACTATCTGCCTACCCACAGCGTAGACTACATATGATCCTTTCTAGAGGGGCTTACGACCTTCGTATTTTGCTAAGTTATTGCATTCAAGGTACACTATAATGCCCCACACATCTCTAAAGCTTTCGTTTAATTACCGCCTGTGTTACTTACACATCCTGAAACTCCTCCAGAGATTTCTGTGGTGTGAAGACATTTAATAAACTGATAATCTGAAAAGCAAAGTAAGACAAAAGGATAAAGAGAAGTGATAAACATAAGCAGCTGAATGCATTTTAAAGTGTGTGTTAAAGGATAAAATCTGTTTTTTCACTGTTCAACTTATACTACCACTTGTCACTTTATGGATCATTAAAAAGTCAGCAACATTCAAAATAAAACACAGCAGATTTCCACGATTTCTTCTAGGTGCACTTGAAATGATTTCTGAGAGAAGGATTAGTGATTAGTGACAAACCAAAATACTGAGGGTGAGACAGTCCTCTGAATTTTGAGGTTACATGTTTAAAGACCAAATTCAGCTCAATCCAGCATACCAGTCCTCATGCTACAGACAGAAATATCTTATATATGAAGAATTCTCATCTGAGGGAACAAATAATCAAGGACCATCTTATTAAAAACACACAGAAGGTCTTGCTTCTCTCTGACATGGCCTCAGTTCCTTTGAGCGCACATACACACACATGCTGACACAAATTCCATCATGAGAGGTACTGTTTTTTAGGAAAAACACTTTAAAACGGTAGGCATATTCTAAGGAAAGACATCTTGCATACTGAAACTCCTTTTTTACTTGTTAGTTTGGTTTTGGTTTTCTTTTTTCTTTTAAATGGTTGTCCTGGTTCCGGCACAGACAATGGTCTGTGCTGTTGAAAGACATTGATAACATGTAAAACAGCACAAAGGAAAAATGTGACCTCAGGGATCTGAATTTCCCATGCTTTCCTTCTGTGTGGACAACAGAGGTAGAAGATAGCACAGCTGCCACGAAGACAACATCTGAATGTCTCCCTCCCCACCTCCATCACCACTCTAGGCTTTCTAACAGGAATGGTTCAATATCCTTTCTGTCTACTCCACACATTCTGACTGATTCTTGCCTCTGCACAGGTGCCTTTACAGTTCTCTCTTTCCTTTGCACTTCTCTGTATAGACTTCTCTGTATAATCTCTGTATAGACTAAAACCCTGAGCCAACTAATGTGGTGCTGTTATCAGCGCCTATGCAACATTTTTAAAATTATATATTTACCTACTCGCTCATCCCTGCATTTTCAAAGCCCCATGCACTGGTCTAACTGAGGGTAGTTTCCCTCCAAGTCAACAGGAAAGAGACAGGTACAGTCCTGATCAACAAAGTACAAATTTAAGGATAAGTCAATGCCCAGAAGTGAGGCAGGGGACATTGCAGGTGACAAGTCTTGCTGTTTCCCATTTTAGGGTCAGTCCTTTTCCTTTCCATGTGAATTTCCGATTGAGAACAAGTGTCAAATCTCAGCTTACATCGTGCTTTTCAAGATCACTTATGCTTTGCATAAGGATAAAAAGTCATTGCAGGATGTAAGGCAAGAGTAAACATGTAGCAAACTGAAAAATTCACTCCTAATGAAAAAGAAGAGGCACGCAGGTATGGCACCAAGCCACAGCAGAAATCAAGGAATTGTACATAAACCAAATCCGTGAGAGAACCATTGACAATACAATGGCGCAATCCTACATATCTCACTACAAAAAACCAAACTTACACAGTCAGGCAGATAGTTCTAATAGACGGTTACAATTAATATACAGCCCTGGAATAACTCTTTTGCTGCAGCATAGGAATGTTTTCATTCATTATGGATACTAAATGCTATTCACTATGTAGCGGATGTAAGAAGCAGGAAAGTCTAGAACCTGCTAGTGCTGTTTATTTCAACAAGAACACTGTGATTTGAAGGAATGACACATATGTTGAGGCTTCAGAGTCCCTGGTTCCACAACGTCATCTCACACATGAATAGGTGAGAATGGAAAAGCGCTTTTGGTTCTTCATTTTCACAGGCAGTTTTGCAGCAACCTTCACCATGACAACCCCTTACCTTGTACAATCTATACAATGCATTTATATGACAAGGTTTCAGATGAAGTCCTGAACAAGGAGTGATGCTTATGCATGGGTACTCCAACTCAAGAGACACCACTTTGGAGTCGCAAATCCCAGTGACAAGAGAATGGAGCCAGGATTCCAATAACCACTTATGCATTTCTGGATAAGGAGTTGAAAAGAATATATTCTGCTCTCTCCCCTCCTATCACCCTAGCTCTACTAGCAGCACCCCCATTTGGCATAGCCTTTAAATAAGCACATGAAAGATCCTCACTGTCTCATGTGGGCATACAGTACCAGAAAGACTGTAGCCCTTGAGCATAATTTACTTCTAATTTCTTCTGTTTTAAAAAGGCACCCAACAAAACAATTTGCTTTCTAACAAACCAGTATACATACTACTTCTCCAGTTACCTACTGAACACTTACATTTTTATGATTCACACACTTCATGAGGACCAGCTCCCTGTAAGCTCGCTTGGCATGAGTTTGGTTCTGAAATGGTCTGCTGAGCTTCTTAATGGCCACGTTTCTGTCAAGGACGGCATCATATGCAGCACTGCAGTAAATACAAACACAAGGGTTATGCATCTTACGGGATATCCTGCATTTCTCATGGCAAATTTCTGAGCTTCGCTTCTACTCTTGGCTTTTTTTCCACTGAGAAAAATACTGGGGCAAAAGGAGGAGAGAGTTTCTAGTGAGAATAAAGAATACATCAAAAGGAAACATGTACCACCACATCAGCAGAAGACAGCATGCACCACTACTTCTGAACTCCAGTCCCATAGCAAATTAACACTTATTTTCAAAGGGTAGAAAAAAAAATAAATTAAGTAACTTCAAATAAAAATACAATAAAAACTGGATGAGACAAAAAGTTCTTTCATAAAGCAACTCTTTGTGGATTGGGTACAGCAGAAAGGCTCTTGCTTTTTCTGTCATGATTAAGGATACCTTCACGAAGCAGCTCAATGAACAATTGCCCACTTATATCTAGAATGAAGTTTGTATTTTCCTTATATTTCTAATGGAATCGAGTTATGTAATCATTCTTTGAGGCCATATCATCCAATTCCAAAAATATACTTAGAAACAGAACCATTTCACAAAATTCTTTACCATTTCCTTCTTATAATGAAAAAAATTGTTACATATGCTTAGTTAAAATATTGAAAACATGAAGAAATACAGGCTCTGGTTTGCAAAGAAGGCTTTTAAAGCTAGGCTCCTAAAATTCTCGTTAAACACTTAAATGTTACGGACAACCTTCAGTTATTTTGATATTCTTCACCTTCTATGAATTAGAAACACTTATCTTGGTGGTTCAAATCTGACTACACAAGTTTCAACTTCTATGTTTTACAAAGCACACTAATTCTTAGAAACAATCTCAAACATACAGTGCTCAGACCAACTTTCTGATTCTCCCTTTTACCAAGAATGACGAAAGGTGTGACACCAGTTTTCTGCTACTTCATGAAGACCAACAGTGCATTTCCCAAAAGATAAACCAAGCAAACCACTAGCTTTTCTAAAAATAATTACTTTTTTAAGCATCAGAATAAAGATTCAAAATCCTGTAATTTTTTTTCTTTTTAATTCTTGCTTATTGTAGACATTCACTGACATTCACTTACAGAATCTTACTGACCAAGTACAGAGCAGAAAGCATGCAAGCATCAAGAGCTTAGTCACAAAGCCAACAAAAACGTACAAGTGCTTTAAGTAAAAAAGTGTTGGTAATGCATGCCTTGCAAACCACACAGGTGGGGAAGAATAAGAAATATTTTAATTGCACTACCACATAAATAACACACCAAATACATCCCATAAGTAAGAATAATTGTTTGCTAAAGGTGACAAGGAGTTTAGTCCACTGTTGACGTTTGTGGCAGGATGGTGGGATTTCCCCCGAAAATATGTTCAGAGGGAAAAAAAATTCTTATGACTGCCCTTGAAAGCATTCTCAAAGTATAAAGAAGTCGCCTTTTAATATTTTCTTAGTGAAACTATTTCAGATAAAAACATTAATTTACAGAAAAAAAGTAAAAAATAAATGCTGAATCTCCCCAAATTACCAGCAGTGAGAAACGCCAAGTCCTGCACCTGGGGAGGAATAACGCCAGAAGCCATTACATGCTGGGGGTCAACAATCTGGAAAGCAGCTTTGCAGAGAAGGACCTAGGGGTCCTGGTGGACAAGAAGCTCAACATGAGCCAGCAATGTGCCCTCGTGGCAAAGGAGGACAACAGCACCCTGGGCTGCATTTAGGAAGTCTGTTGCCAGCAGGTCAAGGGAAGTGATCCTACTGCTCTGCTCAGTGCTACTAAGGCCACGTCTGGGGTCCTGGGTCCAGCTCCAGGCTCCCCAGTACAAGAAAGTTAGGGATGTACTGGAGCAATTCCACTGATGAGCCATGAGGATGATTAGGGACTGCAACATCTGTCATAGTAGGAGAGGCTGAGTGAGCTGAGGTTGTTTAGCCTGGAGAAGAAAAGACTCTGGGGGAATCTTACCACTGCTCATCTGCTGGGAGGATTAAAGATGGAGCCAGACTCCTCCAGTGCTCCTGAGCAACCTGCTCTAGTTAAGTCTGCTTTGAACAGGTGGGTTGGACTAGGTGCTCTACGGCATCATCCATTCTGTCATTTGGTAACAATTTTTTTTCTCTTATTCATTAAGAAGGCATATAACTTTTATGACCCAGCTAATATCATTCTAGGCACATGCAGAAACAAAGATATTGCACTCACTAGCTAAAGCATATACAAAGCAGCTTAGGTGATAAGGCTGTGAAAGATCCTGTCTGACTTGACTTCACTCTGGCCAGAGAACTTCACTCAACTAAACCTTACATTAGGAGGAACAAGATGTGTGATTCATAGTCTAATACTACGTAGCAGAAAACAAACCTTGTGTAGCAATTGTCAGAAACGTGTCTTTCATTCTCATTTAGTCCAGCCACAACAGGGCATCATAAAGGCCACAACTAAAATACCCCTTAATTCCATTAAGAAAGTATTGAAGAAATAAAATGCAAAGCGAAAGGATTTTAAAACCATGATCTTTCAACAGTTAAATGTTTTGTCTCTATCACTGATGCACATATATCGCAAATATACTTCAGCAGACAAATCTCTCAGCTAATCTATATTACTTAGCACCCAACTTCTTTTAAGAAGAAAAGCCTACATGAGACTCATCTGAGCTATGTAGAAGTGTTTTGAATCATTTTAATAATATTTTCTCATATTTTAATCTCATTAGTTACATCATAAAATCACTGACTAGGAGTTAGAAAACAGTAACACCAAAAGTTTATCTGGGCAACCATTTTCTCCAGTTTCTGATCTCTGTTTTTCTGAATTTTCTCTCTCTGTCAAAGCAAGAGATAAAAAAGCATCCATCTAAAACCAGAAAACCAAAGGCTTCTTAAGCCTTTGGCTTTTATGATCCATTCCCAGTCCTTTACATACATTGGAGGAAAATAGAACAACTAAATTAATCATTCATACAGGGATATTTACTGAGCTACAAGGATCTTGACTGCAGTTCTATCATTGTCTTCTATGAAATAGAAGGTATCCAACTACTTCAAGAAATCAATACGTAAATTTATTGCACTGACTAAATTAATAACACTGATGGGTTGTTTTCTGTTCACCAGAGACAAGCTTTTGTTGACAGACAGCCAACTATGCATTTTACTACAATGAAATTACAGATACCACATGTAGGTTCTCTCTCTGGTACTTGCTACACAAAATCCTTACCTTGGAACACCAAGGTTAGTACTGATGATATATCAGCCTTCTTAAGACAAACTTCAATCACTGGCAGAAGAGTGGCTGTATAAACAGGTAACTCAAGGGAGCAGGAATAAGAGAGAGAGAGAGTAATGAGTGACTGTGAACTGCTATGAAAAGGCTGAGCGTGAAAGTCGATTTCAAGATCTCCAAGAGACTGGACTTGCATTTAAAAGCCTGTGTTCTTTCTCTGGAAACTCTATCACAACATCTCTTGCTCAACTATGAATTTATTTTTTAATTTATACAGTTGCCCTATTTTTTTTTTTTTTTTTTTTTACAAAGACTGTAACTCATCACCGTTTTGTAACAAAACGATAGTTTTACTGCAACATGAGCTCAGAAAAATCCTCCAAGTTTACTACCATATCTCTGGAAGCTGTACAGACAGAAAATGCAGTAAATAAACTCTTTCCCTGTAAATTCTGTTTATTGCTAGCTTGGCAAGGTAAGTGTTAGTGTTAAATATGCCTTTGTAAACTGTAATTAATTTGAAACAAACCTATTTAGCAGAGATAAAAAAATTTAGTCAGATGTGAATATAAACTCATGACTACCAAGAGATATATGTAATTACAGCTAGTCAACAAGACACTTTGCTGACTTCAGAAGAAAAAAGAAAGAAATAAATGAAACTCATTCTAGTCAGATTTACACAAACCCAGATCCTTTACCACTGGTAGTCTGCAAGTTCAGACTGTAACGATCAATGTTCTGTTATCATATACTTGAAGAATCAGCCATTCATTTTTATACCTATTTCAAAAAGCAAAGAAAAGCATTCTAGTTTTATGTCCAAGTTTCTATTTCAACATACACTTATCAAGTAAATACTTAAGATTATTCTTTCCACACAGGAATAACTCTTATAAATGTTATGTTTCACTGTTGATTACCACTTCCATTATATTCTATCCCAGAACATACTGTCAAATCCACAGAAAACTTGTATTTTTTTAAAATTAACTCTTAGAGATTGGTTCCTAGGATAACAAACAGCATTTCTGAGAGTTTCAGGATTCTTCAGATGGGGCACATATATCCTTTTCAAGATGCTTACTGTCTCTCAAGCCACTACTTCATTAAAGTACTATGATTAGCCCCCAGATGACAGAACAGAAGCCTTAAACAGGAAGGGAAGCTCCCAGCCTCCAGCCTCCTGGGGCAGGCTCTGAAATGGACACTCTCAGCAATCTCAGCAAACAGCTTTCTATATTAAGGAAGTCTCTTCACTGAATGTTATAGAAATCGAAGGGACACTAAATGTTCCTCTGACCTATCACTACATATATAAGCATATACTGCAACAATTATAGTATTAAAATCTTTCTGAAATGCTACTTAATATCAGACCCACTTTCTAAAGTGACAAACTTTGGTCATCTTTGCCTTCCTCCGGAAAGACTGCAGCTGCAACTGTTTATTATGAATCACTGTTATTTATATCTGCATTGCTTGATCCTTCTAAGTAAGGTAGTTTTGCCACTGACGGTAGCATTTTGCCTTATTTCCTTCATCGCAGCACAGCAAGAGCTGCAACTGATCTTATTAAACAAAGCGTGGATCTGTGTATTTGAAATACCCTGGTTATTTAGTGCTAAGATCTCTGTCACTGGAGAGCATTGGTAACCTTGAAAATCACGTTTAACAAGAACACTAATGATAGCTCATCCTAAATAATCACCACTGATATACGGGGCAGAACACATTACATACACACAGAGATACACATCTAAATGTATATATAGCTATACATAAAAAGAAAAGCATAGATGGATGTATATATAAATCCTTTTCACTATAATTTCTCTGACTTCAAACTCCCTGACCTTGGTTTCAGATAACTATCACTACTGCACTTTCTGAAGAAGTCATTTTGAGGAACGACAAAAGCCAAATCTCTTTTTTCTGTATCAAGCAAAGTTTATGTAAGAGTGGTTTGTGAAACTTTAACCATAAAATATTTTAAGTGCTTTTCCTTCTCTCTACTTAAGGTCCCCTTATAGGAAGCACTCTTAACAAAAAAGACAGAAAAAGTTACTTTGCTTTAAGTAAATTTTATAAATATATTCTGATAGGGGCTCTGTGGTTTTTGTTTGTTTGCTTTTTGTGTTGACCTCATTTATCAGTCCGAATTTTAGAATGAAATTAGACCTTCTCATTCTTACCTTTTTTTTTTCCTCTCCTTTTGACACATAACTTCTGAGTTTCTAGAGGCAGACATTGATACATTTCTATTTACAAACAGTCCATATTCCTCTCTTCAATAACTACTTTTAAAAGAAAAATAAAAAGTTGGGGTTTTTTTTACTCTGAAAACTTCTCTCCAGAAAGTGTCTTTAAAAATATTGAATATTTTCCTTGAAAAGGGTATAAAAGAAAATAACTCCATACATGCATCAACACACAGAAACAGCCTCTCTCTAACAGTACAAGTCAAAGGCCACTGTAATGAACAAGAGCATTTCAATGTCCTTGCTAGGTTTGGAACCAAGCCGGTGTGCTGAAAACCCAGAGAATTACCAATAGGACCCTTATGAAGAGTTGAGACCTGTTGTCAGGAGTAGCTACTACACTCCAAATCAGGTCTATTTCTCATCAAAACACAGAGAAATTCAGTGGCCTCTGAGACACTATTCAGAGATGATGGTTAAGGAGACCAATATAGTTTCATAATGGATGACTACTGCACTTTTCTTGACGCTGTATACAGTTCCAGCTATTTGTTTTGATTTTCCATCAGCTCACAGCTTCTTGCAATCAGCTGGTAGCAGCCTTCCCAGCTGCAACACAAGTCATCGTTTACTTTTTTACTATCACCATGGATGTTGCACAGGATAAATAAATCAGTCTCCAAGGCCTTCCATGAGCTTCTTCATCATGGCAGAGATTACTGCTTGAGCTCAAAACATTCCTTCCTGCACTACATGGGGCAGCAAAAATTGCACGTGCTGAAGTGCAGCACAGGAGTCAAACACAGGCATCCTGCAGCAGCAAATACCTTGCTAGCAAGGTGCTTCAGCTGGTGCCCTTTGGAGCCCCTTCACATGCCAAGATGACATGAAATCTAACCAGCAAAGATAAAAAGGAAGGTCAAACTAAGCTGTCACCTCTGTGCATTTTAAATGGCAGCAGGTCCCCTCTTTGGGACTTTGGGAACGTTGCAGACAAAGTAAACTCACTGCCAAATATTCAACACACGATCTCATCCTGTGTTGGAACGAGGTAACGTGACAGAGGACAGAAGTGCTTGAATCATTTGGGATTATCATCCTAGCCGTCAAGATCATATAATGAATTCCGTAGCACTTAAACTTCAAAGATGTACCATTAAAACTGGATGATTTTAAGAGAAAAGTTCAAAATGTGGGGCTCTATTTTACATTTCAGTGTATAATCCAGAAAGACAGGTTTGTTTTCAAAGAAAACTCTTAGAGAATCACACCCACCATCCAGTGTGCACATGCTTTCGTATATTTAATACGTTTATGGCAGACAAAAATCCAGTTAGAAACAGAAAAGATATGTCTTGCTCTCTGCTTGTACAATACTCTTCATTTAGTGTACCACATCAGAAAATGCTTGCTCTCAAACTTTGCTTGCAAGATATACGGTTCTGATACTGAAATAAAGTCCTCTGAAAATGAAGAACTTTATTGTCCAATTCGTATTATTGATTTTACATTTAGATATTAAATATTTTAGAACAGAGAAGAGCGTATGTGGCAAATTTTCACTAAAAAAAGTCCACGTCTCCGGTATCATTTCATTATAGTGTCACTGAATTAATACTGTAGCATTTAACACAGGTTTTTTCACTTCACTAAAACATACTTACTCTATTTCCCACCTTGCAAAATACAGCTCTCTAAAGGCCCTGGTTAAATGGAAATACGTTTTAGCTGAGCTACATATTTTTCAGAAATCCGACCAAAGCTCACTGGATATCCATACATTAAACAAGACAAGGTGATTTAAAGAGCTCTACATACAGATCTATTTGAAAATGTATGGAAATTACAAAAAAAAAAAAAAAGAAATAAGAACTGCTCACATGTCCAGTTGTAACTGTGATTATTGAAACATGAGTCAAACAGACAAATCTTCAACACAGCTCAAAGACTTCAACAGGAATCTTTCCCCAGTCAGATCTGTGACAGTGTATGCCTAGATATTTATAATCTTAAAGAACTTGTTCATAGATCCAAATGCACTCAGGCTTATTATTAAAAAATCAAATACAAAGTCCAAGCCCACAACCCATCCAGTCCCTTTACTGTAACCCACAAAGGATTAGAATAGTATTATTTTCATATCCATGACATCTGCAGTCCAATTTTGAATCCATATTACTTATTCTGTTTAAAGTACTACTGTCATTGTGTGATATGTCAAAGCCAAGCAGCCCTCTCCAGCAAAGATAAACTGGGAAGCACAATGAATTTGTACTTCTAAAAGCAAATAGATTTGTAAACTTTGCTATGAAATCTGCTTTAGAGTTCGGTCATGCTGAGACAGCTCTTATCCACCCAACTTTCAGGTGTGTGTTCTGAAGGAAGATGATCGAACCATCATACACAAGACAATGTAAAAGCAGTTGCACAGGAAAAAAAAAAAAGACTGTAATGCTTATTTTTACTAAACACATTTACAATAAAACCCCAGTCAACGTCTGTCACTGGTGGCTGCAAATGTGCTATATTACAATTTTACCAATTATACTGCTGGGTAAAACTGTAAAATAACAAAATAATTCACTATATGGCAAAAGAAGGTACACACTTGGAGAACTGCTGGGAAAAAGAGGAATCACACGCTTGAATCTATTAAGAAAAAGGCGGGCCTGCAGTAAAATTTGTCCTCTACTACTTGCTGACAGATTCTTCCGTTACTAGGTTGAACCTGCTCTGCCAATATCTTCTTTTAAAACAATTACACAGATGAAAGTATCAATTTTGTTCATGTTAATAAAGATCTCTTCCATTAAAATCTCTAGCAGTTCTTAAACTGGAGACCATCCTCTCCAGCTCCATCACTGCCACAAACTACGAGCCTGTGTATACCAAAGCTCCACACTTTGCAGAGACTAAAATCTCTTCAACGAGCTGACAATTCAGATGCGTACGGTTATGCTCTTTTGGTTCAAGTTGTAAAAAAATATCGCTGTCACTCTCTCATCCGCAGCTTGAACCTCAATTCAGTTATTTTTCTAATTACATGAGCTGGTGATGCCCTAACAAGAACCATTTTGGAATCCACCGATCAGTTCTGTATATTGATGCAAGATAAACACTTTTCCCATAGCCATTCTTACTCACAAAGATGGTGCAGAGATAGGGCAGGAAAGGCAACGTGGAAACAGCTATACTGTTCACAGGTTGCCCGACATGCCTCCCATAACAGGTGCTGTTTTAGTTTGCCTGGTAACTAAAATATTCATGAGGATGCTGAATATAAAGTATGTTTACATGCTTCTCATCTGTATATACTGTGCTAATGCTTTACACCTGGCTCTGAAAGTGAAAGAAGGTAAGGGGTTTTTT
This sequence comes from Chionis minor, assembly GCA_013398295.1. Taxonomy (NCBI): domain Eukaryota; kingdom Metazoa; phylum Chordata; class Aves; order Charadriiformes; family Chionidae; genus Chionis; species Chionis minor. The sequence goes on along the minus strand of VZSF01002860.1, from coordinate 352,840 downwards.
CATTCTGCTTTAAAAGGGCTCTAGGCCAAAATGCTTCCCGTGTGTGACATGTAAGAGATAACAATGTAGTGGTTTCCAAAGTATGCTACACTACTCACTCTTTGTATGCTCACAGATTGACCAAAGCCCCAGCAAGGTAAAAATCTGAAAAATGGATCCGAGCTGAATCTGGCAAAGAGATCACACATTCAGCTCTCTAAACTGTCAGCAGGATATTTAGACTTTGGACAGTTTGCAAGTTCTGTTAAGCATCAAAACAGCAAAGCCAGAAAAAGTCAATTTTCCTCATTTAACAGCAATTTACAAGACTAGGGAAATACGGACATAGAGGCAGAGTCTGTGCACCTGGCAGAAGTTGGGTACGTAGCACATTCAAACTGTCAGTCACACAATAAATCTGTTATTTTTGGATCTACAAACGGAAATAGAAAACAGCAACCATCTTCCATAACCACCTCATAGTCATAATTTAAAAGACTTACTAGCTTGCCTGACAAACAGAACAAAAGCTGTCAGTTTGTAGGAAAAGAAACTTTATCCCACAACCTTTCTTGCTGTACTTCTCAACTGATTAAAAACCAAAATTCAACCAAGCATTAAAAATGTATTGTCAGCAAGTCATCATCTGAAACACGATAATCATAGAAGGAAAAAAAAAAGTCAACATAAAAAGGTTAACCCTAAAAGGCTACTCAAATTCTAGTTCACAAAACTAACCCTGCAGTCTCTGCAAGACTATTCTAAGCAGACAGAAATGGAAGATTGGAGATGCTGAAATGTCGGTGCTGTTCTGGAAAGGAAGAAAGCCAACGCTGCCACATATGTCACCTTTACCCTCCCAGCCCTCCACTGCCTGCCCCTATGCTGATACAAACTCGGCCCAAGTTGCTCTAACTCATTCAGTACTCTCTCGTCCAACTGGGGTAATTCTGTATCTACGGTCTCTCATACTGAGGGACATCTCTGACACAGGTAAGATGCTTGCAGGTAAAACTGATTATTTGTAAGGATACAAAATGTTTTACCTGCTGTGTAACAAGCCAAAAATGACTTTGTTCAACAGGAACAAAATTAAAAATTACTTAGGTTCTCAGGCTGCCCTGTTACCCGAATTATTATTATAAGTATTAGAGAGGAGGCTGAGGGGAGACCTTATCACTCTCTACAACTACCTGAAAGGAGGTTGTAGAGTGGTCAGTCTCTTCTCCCAAGTAACAAGAGGAAATGGCCTCAAGTTACATCGGGAAAGGTTTAGATTGGCTATTAGGAAAAATTTATTCACAGAAAGGGTTATCAAGCATTGGAACAGGCTGCCCAGGGAACTGGTGGAATCATCATCCCTGAAGGTATTTAAAAGACGGGTAGATGTGGTACTTAGGGACATGGTTTAGTAATGGTTTTGGCAGTGTTAGCTTCATGGTTGGACTTGATAATCTTAAAGGTCTCTTCCAACCTAAGTGATTCTATGATTTTACATACCAGAAATGTCAAGATGTAGATGCTCTGACACCATTTTAAAACCAGATTTTTGTTTGAATTACAATTTTGTTTGAATTAGAAACTCTACCCCCTTCTGTGACTCATGGTGAATTGGCGACCGCAGAGCTACAGAATTTATTTCCAGTTTGTAAATTGGTACCAACCAATTTTGGATGAAAAAGAGTAACACCATGAATCCAGAAAAGAACAAAAACAAAAAAAACCCAATCAAACACACACCCCCCCAACAATGTCCTGTTTGCTACTTGCCTTCACTCCTGCCTTTGAGTCTTCCTGCTTTCTGCTTCCCTTCCTAACTGCCTCTTTCTTTATCTCCACTCTTGCCCATTCTGGTGAGTTTTCCGACTCGTGTCATGACAGACATCTCACATTGTTCACAACACAAACTTCACCTTTATACACAATCTCTTGTTTCATATTGTCTATTTTGCACAACTTCTGTTATATTCAAATTTTTGGCTGATTTTTATAATTGTCTAAGGACAGCAGTTCTTGGGACAAGGGACAACATTTGCTTTCTGTAAACCACTGTAAAAAACTGTAGACTGTATTAATATCAGAGAATAAATAGTCAACAATACATGCTGACAAAGAAAGCTGAAATATCTGAGCTGCACTTCCTTCCAGACTGGCTCTAGTTTTCCTATTTCTGGTTCCATTGCTTCTTTGTTCTGATACCTGCCCTTTTATTTGGATGCTCTGTTCTATAGCCCTACCTCTCTGATTCCATATGGTCACAGCTATTGTCCTACCACAGGAGAAAGCCCTTGTCCCTAAGAGGGAACAGAAGTGTTTAGTGCAGTTGTTCTCATGTTTAACACATGCTAATCAGCGATGACAATGCAACAGTCTTCATTTCAGCGGTGACAGGATTTGAAGTGAATGAAATAAAAGGATAAGTCTGAAGTCAGTTAAGGAATGGCTTGATGCACTAACTTGATTCCAACCCAGATTTCCTCCTTGAACTCAAATTTGTCTGCAACTGAATTCCAGGCACAGAACCTGACACAACATTAGAAGCAAGGGGAGTCATGAAAAAAATCTGTCTGATATGTTGAAGTGTAGAAGTGAGATAGAACAAATGTGAGAAAAGGGAGATCTGGTAGTGACCAAAAGGAAGTTTTTGATGGGGTAGGAGCAGATAGGTGGCTGAAATCTGTAAGGGGAGTTATCAAATGTTACTGCCTGATAGCGAATAGTATACATTAAGTTGAGCTTTTAATCAGCCAATACAGAAAGCTTAAGCTGCTGCTTAAGAGCTGCAGTTACTTCTCTGCAGCCACAGAATTTACAAACAGCCGATACATTTTTTAATGGTTCTAACAGGATCATAGACGCTTATCCAGTCATGGCTATGAACAAACCTGCTCTATACTTAAGAGTTGCACTGATGCAACTGAAAATCCTGGGTGTCAACACCCTCAAATGAGCTTGACAGTGCCTTTACAGTACTACAGTAAAAGTCACAAAGTAAAGTGAATACTGCTGTCAGGAGTCACAAAAGCAGGTTGTGCAGAGATAGTTTCTACATCAACTTCTTTACATTTTTTTTCCATAAACTTGCAGAAAGAAAATTTGGAATAGATTTTGCCTGCTTAGCTACTATAGTCATGGAAACTATGCAGGTTCTTTAAGGAGAAAAGAAGAAAAAAAACTCCAGAGTCAGAAATATAGGCAGTCTGAGTATTTTAGAGACAGAGACCATGATCTCTTTGCTAGGAGAGCATACAGTGACATGTTTTATTACATCTCATTTGTGATCACCAGAACCTAAATTACATTTTAGATTTCTGTGTACTAGCAAAGGGAAATGAAACATGAAAAGACAAATATGAAATATGTAGTGACTTCCTGCCTACCAGGAATCTCTGCAGTTAGGCAGAAAATGGACATTACAAAAAAAAAAAAGAGAAATATTTTTTGTAAAGTAATTACATGTCAGATCTCTTAAAAAAAGATACAACAATAATTTTTGCTCAAACATCACATCACAGGTACCTCTGTCACAGGAACATGGATCTTCATCCTGCCTCTGGTGCCTTCTATGGCAGCTGTTCCCTATGATCCTAACAGCACTTTTCTCCACTTCCAATCTATTTTTTTTTGAGTCATTAGCAAAAGCACTGCAAGACATTGCCTCCTCCTCTCACCCCATATCCAAGCAAACTGTCTCCAAACATGTGTTACTATGCAAATTCTAATAATATCACCTTAAGAAACACAAATCTGACCAACTTAGATAAGCACACTCACTCAATATTCTGGAGCTCAAATCCACAGAGATACTAAATTTTTGCTGTTCACACTCAGAGTCTCTCAGCACATTAAAATTCATGTGCTGGTGATCCAGATTCCAAATACGATGGGAAATTCGCTATCTTTCTGAAGAATCAAGGCATAGATATATCAGAACAACAAACCAGTATGTGCCGTTCCAGATGTACATCAGATGGTGATCAATGGCTAACCGAATACATGCAAGAAAATTTTTGGCATTTCAGAACAATGACACATTAGAAAATCCAAAGAATACTACAATGTGAATGCAAATTGGTAGTTGGAGAAAAATCTTGCAATGCACAAATGAAAGAGTGAGGCTTGAAGCTTGCTGTGAATTTACTCATAGTATTTCAGCATTTAAGAACTTCCCAAAGTAGAAAAAAACCCTCTGGCAATAGTTTAAACCACTTGTTCTCAGAAGAAAAAAAAAAAAAATTATCAGGTGTTGCCATTGTATGAGATTAGCATTGGGAAACATCAGACAATTTGTTTAAATTGACATGTTTATTTCACTAACAGTGCAGTAATACTTCACAGGACAAACTGACAGTTATTTTCTACATTAATCTCACACAAAACACTTGTAAAACTCTCTAAAGATTGTCTCCAAAAACCTCCTCAGGAGCAGAGTGTCAAAGCACATCAGCAAGGCACACAACAGCATGAGAAAGGGAACACAAGCTAAACTAATAGATACCATTTGGAGAATCTTTATCAGAACAGGATAAACCTGCAGTGCCAGCCAACAGAATGTTAAGCACAAAGTCTGCAAGATGTGACTGTGTAACTGAGATGCAAGTAACTGAACCCAGGACATATGTTGATGGTGCTGATGATATATACTGATTCATAGGAGAGAATGGGACTGACAAAATTAACACTGCCACTCCCTTCAGAGCCACTGAAATTCTAGGCATGTCTGGGTACATGGTTCACTTCATTTTTCCTCTGAATGGCATGTATTTTTTGTTCTCCTCTTCTGAGGAAAATTAGTGATCTATCCTGCGGTGAGAATACCTCTGAACTTCAATTGAACTATGACAGTTTATACAAGCGGAAATGTTGACTTCTATCAATGAATACAGGATTTCAATTCAGTGGCACAAAGAAAACAAAACAATATTACTGGGATAGCTGGGTCACGATGGAGAAATATACTGATCTCTCAAGAACTTTAATACATGATGCCCAGCTAAAGAATACAAATAAGGTTGTGCTTTAACTGTAAGACAATGAGATGTCCACAATTCTCTGTCTCTTTTCCACTGCACCGTAGCAAAAGCATAGACTATTCTTTTCAGAAATGACTATGCTCAGAAGTGTCAGCTGCTCTTTTCTATGGCTTTTACAATTATTTTCATTACAATATTGCTTTGGAACATTATGCTCAGACAAGGAGTCAATTGCACTAAGCAAAACCAGAACTGAAAGATAATTGTCATACAAAAGAGCTCAAGTGTTTTTATAGACTCAAAGATCTGATCCTCTTCCTCATTCAGAGGCACACTCCACACAGATGGTAGTCACATTAAACTAAAATCTATTTTTAAGTTGTTCTATTGATTAACTATGTTCACATCTTTACAGACCTCCACCAGAGCTCTATGGGATGGAAGCAGTTTCCTGATAATAATTGTCTTAGTATATGCAATACATGAATATATGGAGAATTAGAGGAAGTTTTAGCCAACTCCATCTTAACAAACGTTCCATTACCAGTATCATGACACAACAGGACACCCCCCTATTGTAGTTCCAAGGAGAACAGCAATAAAAAACTTTCATACTGGACATCTTGTCGTGGACAGTATCAGTTGCATTCCTCCTACAGTCTTTGAACACTATGGGAAGTGACTGACTCACCATCCGTGGAGGTATTTAAAAGACATGTAAACGTGGCACTTAGGGACACGGTTTAGTGGTGGACTTGGTAGTGTTAGGTTAACAGTTGGACTCAATCTTTAGTGTCTTTTCCAACCTAAATGATTCTATGATTCTGTGATTATTTTAGGGAAAGAATATACACCACAACAAGCACCACCATCACAATATGCTGATTTAAAAGAACTCTGCACTCCTTAAGATTCAACCACCAGATTAAATCAGCAAAAGAGAACCTACAGTAACCTTAGGCAATATAGCAAGCTATCAGTTGACTTGCTGACTCTACCATTTACAGGGTACACAAAGACACTCTGCAATCTCCTTCATATTTAGGCTCAAAGATATAATCAAATCCCTAATTCCAAGGGGAAAAACCCACACAAAAAATCGTCCTATTTACTACTTCAAGAATATATTTATAGTCTCCTCTATACATGCAGATGAGATATCTTTTTAAATTTATAATGCATTCACTGAAAAGCTACCAGGACTTTTCAAAATTATCCTCAAACCATCACTCCTGCTCCCATACTCCCCTTCCCCCCAAACATCACTCCAAGACACAAAAACTTCTTGCATAAACTAGATAGCATAAAGCACTTCCCAGGTAACACTCCCCCAGTCCAGCTTGACATGTCATTAGACCACATCCCAACATCATACAGCATGAAAGCCTGTCTTTACTCTTCAGAAAAGAGCAAGATAAACATTCAGGATTTCAGCTGAAAGACATCATCAGACTCATCTATCTGATACTCACCCAGGTAGTTTTGTCTTCAAAGCTAACACTTTCTCCTGATAATGCACACAGGTATAGGCTCCAGTGTGGTCACAAACCAGGCCAAATGTCTTCATAAGCTGCTTCTAAGATTTTAATTACTTGTATCCTCAAGCTTTTAAGTGATGTCTTCACTGCCTGCCATGGAAAACTGGACTTCACCTTCGCTTCCATCATAAATTCAAAAACTATCACAGCCCCTTCAAATTGCTTTTGAAATATATCTAGATGTCACAGGCAGTATCAAAAATATCACAGGCAATATAAAAAATGATAGCTTGCAAAACACAGCAGAAAACCTACAGATCAATTGCCTTGCTTCCTAGCAAAAAGCATCAATTTAAAACACAAAGAAACCCCCACTTCAACAACAGCATATTTCTGTTGATTTTATAGAACATGAGAAGTCCTCTCCCTCCACCCTCATCTGGCATATATATATATATAGTAGCATATATCTAATTAAACATTTTACCTTTGACATTTTCTGTTTCTATCACAGACTTGAAGATCAACTCATGTGGTTAAAAACCTGCGTAGTTTTTACAACTACAGCTTGGTTTAATAAACTACAAACTCTGTTTCAGCTTTGTCCCAGTGTCATCACATCTATAACAATGTGAAAATTTAATGCAAACACACCCTATATAGTCTTTCTCACACATGTCAGCATGACGTACAGCGAGCAAACAGCCTACGCTTGCGTTAAGAGTAGTTTTTGCAGAGTGAAGAGGAACTTCCCTGCTCAAGAGACTCCAAGCAGCTTGCTTTCTTCCTGCTGGCAAAAGTAATTTTGTGAACATAGTTAACACAAATCCCATTGAAAGTTCCCACACTTAATTTCCGAAGATACTGAATGCACTACCTCTACAGCCAATGCCACTTTCTTCCTGAGTTTACAATTATTTCACATGGGCACAATGACAATTATAACCAACACTCACACCATATGACTTTCTCTTTTTCACATAATTGAATAAATTATCATCCTCTGAAGACTTTAGTATCTTTAATGCTTCCATAGCAAGAAAATGATTTTGTCTTTGATGTAATTTTTAGAATAATCAAGTGAAATCAAATTCCAACTTCTTTTATAACCACATTCCCTGCTTCCCGTGCCTGCTTCTCTTCCATGACATGAATTATTTCCCACTGAAATCCTCCTGGTTATGTTGACATCTATTTATAGAATTGTATGAGAAAGATTTCAGTACTCTGTAGCTTTGTCTAGGAACCCCGCAACACCAGCTTCCACAGCAGCCTGAAAACCATCATATATCTCCTCCAACTCCCTCTGCCTCTACAATTACCTCTTGGGCGGCAGACAGGTTGCTTGTCCAAGTATATCTAGCAAGGTGCTACGGCAGCCAGCATGCTGGGCACGTGGGGTCCCACATCCCAGAGAGAAGCTGTTGCTAGAAAGTGGAGTTCAGTGCTGAAGTTAGTGCTGAGGCTGTCCTTGCCATGGACTATCTTGCACCTGACTACTGTTGAAAGATTTGATGTCAAGTTATTGAAAAATATATTATTAAATAGGCCTTTTTTTTCTCAAGATGTGGGAATTACTGTTGTGTGGCCAAGCACTAGACAAAGCAGAGAAGTCATCAGCAGCTCAGCTCTTCCAGCCTTGGGAAGACAGCATGGACTTCACTTGCCAGGCTATAAAAATCTGGACTAGTCAAGAAGCAGGCCACCGGCTGCAGCTGCTGTCAGCAGCTCAGTTCTGAAAGGGTGGTTAGCATTTACAAGTAATACTCTGCCTTTATCACTCCATAAAACCAGATGTCACTATGCACTTAAGCTTCCTCCAGCAGTTGGGTAGCCCATCACTCCTGCTAGACAACAGATAGTGTCCTTTTACCTACAATTATCCAGAAGTAAAAATCTAGAAATAGTGAGTGCTATGAGAAGTCTGAGGCTAAAGCCCTCCATGCTAACCAACCTGTGTCTGCCCTTGGTAGAGGGAACAATCAGAAATCACCCATTCAGCTCCTGCACTTCTGTTAATTCTGGCACTAAGAGAAAGAATTGCATCACAGGTCTGTTAGGCTTCTTGAACAAGTTAGTAAGTATAACCAGAGCTACTAGGTCTAAAAGAAACCATGAACTAGGTTTTTCCCGCTGTTTTCATAAAGACATGGCTGATCTTCGCAAAAGAATAAGATGAACAGGACAAAATACTTTCCCCACCAGAGCCAGCAGCACTCCACAAATAGGCAGTTTTCCAGTATACTTTTTCCCTTAAATTAATCTGCTTTTTCTTGATGTAACCCTATATCCATCAAAATACCTATAGTTTCTGAATAATGCAAGTTTCTACAGTACAAACTTACACTGTTTATGATTGCTATGTAATTATTATTATTGCACAAGTAGAAACGCAACTAAAGATTTCTTTTAAATCATGTATTGTCTTCCCTTAGCCAAAATATATACCTTTATCTCACAATTTTTTTCAAGAATTTATCACTTCACCATTTATTCTTCACGCTTCATTTATAGTTTATTAATGTATTTCTGGTAAATTATGGGTCATGACAGGTAGATTACAACGTAACACACACTAAGCAAAAGTGGTCATTATATTCCCCGTTTATGATATAATACTTCTATGTCTGTATCATCAAACCATCAAAGACCTTTTATGGCCTCTCCATGCTGCTCAGCCATTTCAGGGGATTTGTGTTAACTTTCACTTGAACTTACTTGTTTTCTCATTTGATTTTCTTTCCTAAGGCATTCTTAAATTTTGCCTGTCAACTGTATGAAAGGCAAATTCACAGGATGTTATTGGTTTTATTTAGCTTAACTTCTATGGGTTTTTCTTTCTCATAATTGATCATTACAGCAATTCAGTTGCAGAGACAATAGGAATCTGATTTTTCTATAAAACTAATAGAAGATAGTAAGTAGAAAGAAAAAACATCTGTTGCTAGATACAGAATTAGATAAATAGTGCAAAATTAACACTCATAGTACTCAAAACAAAGTGTGTTTCTTTCCCGAAGTTGATTTTAAACTAACTCTTAGCCATTTTGTGTTATATGAAATAAAGTACTTGATCATTTAGATGGATTTTCGGACTTGTGTGGCCTCAAAGTACACTAAACATTGGAAGTGACAGACTGAAACCTAAGGATGTGTTACTAATTGCTGTTACATTGTCAGTTATAGTGCCAATGCTAATGATCCACAGAAGCTCACCTGCCCCCAGATTAAAGGAACCTGTTGCTTTACCATTGCCTCCAACTGTAAGGTGACACACACTACATCAAAGTCAGAAAAGAGCAGCGATAAAGATAACAGATGGCGTTAGACTTCATCTCTGATCAAGTTATAGATAAAAGATCGTGTTACTTACCCTACTGCCTCGTAATTAAACACATAACAAATGCCTTCACAGAGACATTTAAATACAAACCACTGAAATTTAAGAGCCATCTCTAAAAATGCAGGCACAAAAGCCAACCAGTACATCATAACTTTTGAACATAATAGTTTTGAATTCCATTGCCTTTTGTATTATTTAGGAGAGCTACTGAATTTGTGCCTTCTGTTTGCATTATTCACATCATTGTAATGTCTCCTTTAAGGAATAAAGGAAGCATTAGCAGTTACCTCGATTTGAAAGGCTTCCATTCTGAATATTTGAGAACGCTATGGGATGTGACAAGTTTCTATATTGCTTTCAGTGACTTTTACAGTACAAAGACTAAAATTACAGGGTTTACTTGGGATATTATTTGCACTGCCTCTGGAAATAGTGCCACAGTTGTCAATTATGATAAGATCTTTCTCCCGTTTTCTTGCTAGTTATTTTTGCTATGTGGAGAAACAAATCTTCTCACCAGCAGAATTTATTAGCGAACCACTAGGCTCCTTCTGCCTCAGGATGTCTGTTGCCTGACTGTTATTTTTGCAATTTTAGACAATGTCTGGGGCTAGCAAACTGTGAAGAAATGCAAAAGGCAAATCTTATTTAAAAGTATAAGAGAAACTGCTGATACTTACCAAACTATTCCCTGAGCCCCAGAGCCAATAGGTTTCAAGTTCTGGTAGCGTTTGAGAACTGTGAAGGTCGAGTCACCTACTTCCACGCTGTAGAACTGGTTGTCAACTTTGCTTTTGCTCATGTTGTAATGTTTGGCAATATATGACACATCCACTTGTTTCCCAAATCCCTGTTGTACAGAAGAAGGGAAGGGGGGAAGGAGTGGGAAAAACACAGAAACCAAGACTGGTAAAACTTCAGAATACTGATAAAAGACAGTCAGCCTAATTTTCCAGTATAAATTTCTGTCATTTCAGGCTCATTGTCATAGATCTACATGAATCCTCAAATGCTCTCAAATACTGTATCAAACCCTCTTTCACACAGGAAGTAACCTTAAAAGCCACTGTTTAAAGAAAACTAGTGAATTCTCCAGCTGATGTTTGTGACAGTTACTCTCAGCTACTGGTCTCTGCTTGCCATTACCACTGTCTCATGCATTCATGTCCATCCTGCCATCATTTGTATTGTAAAAAATATCTTATTTTAACATGAGAAGACTTGTATCAATGTAGAAGTGTGTCAAGAGACATAGGAATTAGGCTCTTCATCAACAGAGCAAATAAGTCTATTCAGATGAGTGCTAAAGCTTTCCCTGAGTGTATAATAAAGGCCTTGAGAACCTTTTAACAGAAGTTGCAAAAGAAACAGCAGTTAATGAGACAAACTGTGACCTGACACAGCTCAGTATCATGGAAAGTATTTAGTAGCTCAGGAGACCTTCCCAAGTTCTGAGTTCCTAAGGACAGAAGAGTTGCTCTCATGACCTGACAAATCCATTAGCCCCACGCAAATGTGAATTTTCACAACACAAAGACAAGTTATGGTGAACTTTTTATACTTGCTGTGGCTAGCGCTGCAGAGCTGTAACCTCACCCAAACTTGTAGAATTACTATGCAGAAACTTACATTATAACCATTTCATGACTACTAGTGAGCTCAGTTCTCTGAAGACTATGGAGCAAAGTATATAGTAATTTGAGATAAAAATCCAAATTTAGTGTTTGTAATTTAGGATTCTATGCTACCTGATGCTGAGCACAGGATGCAAAAGTTCAACATGTTATAACAGATTGGTCCTCAAGTAATTGACAATTCACTTACGGAAGTCAAAACTTTTCCAAGTGCCTCCTATAAGGAGAAGCAAAAACCAGGCATGCCTTTCTCTGCCCATGAATTTATTTTCAGTGCTCACAAACGCAGCTTCTACATTTTGTTATTTGTTCTATTATAAATTGCTTTCCCAAAACCCCCTGAATAATCAACTGTGTTATGTGACTATGGATAACTAAGTTGAATTTTGGTGCAGCAGGGAAAAATATAAAGTTGATTTGGAGAATATTATTTTTTCAATTTAAAAAGGTATAATTTCATTGTTCCATAAATCTGGTCATTAAAAACAGATAACAGACCTTGCTGAGAGCTTGGATTCTCAGGTTTGCCTCAGGACAATTAATGTTTTTTTTCTGTCCATTATTTCACTGGAAGACCCATTGTCACTGGACAGCGTAGGTTAATCCTAACCACAGCTCATTTAGAGACTTCGAAACATTTTAATAAACGTAGCTGTTTATTCAAACAGAAAGCCTGATTTCAGAAAAGCAATTAGAAGCATTACATTTACTTGTTAAACAGACACAGGACAAGGCTTTTTTCTTCCCCCACCCCACCCCCCAAATGCAGAAAGTGGGAGATTTATGAACACTGACACAGTGCTAAATTCAAGCTTACAGAAAGTGAAATGACTCCAGAAGAGGTTTAAATTTTTCCCATCTGAAGAAACACAGACTGCATCTGATTTGCACTGTGTAGCCTTATTCTTAAAACTCCTTCCTTTACGTGAAGAGAGATGCGTAAGTTTGGCTAGCTCAGCTATTCATACCAGACCTGGAACTGAGAGGTTTTATTTTAATAATATGCTCCTGATAGACAGGAAATAATCACAGCTCCCTCTGGCTAGACAAACACATTTGCAGCGTGTTTTTTTCTGATGTCGTTATCAGAACAATGCAGATGATATTCAGCATTAACATCCATTATTCTGAAACCAATATTATATAAAATGTCAGCATAAAAATTGCATTCCGTAGTGAGCCTTGACTCGTAGCCAGCTCCTCCAGAAGTACACAGTGACTTCTTTAAACAAGCCAGATGACTGTGTTAAAGCTCGGGTGAGCCAGGCCTGCCATAACTTGTTTGCATCCTTACTCCTAAGCTACCCAACAATTCGTCAGGTGGTAGAGAGCTACATGGGAAAAAATACTTTGTCACTCTACATTTAGAATACCACGCACATCAAAATTATTTGATTTTAATTTAGACTGACCCTGTGAACTGCTGGCCTCAGGAATCCCATGCTGCCTACAGTGGCATTTCTGAACTACTGCAGTTCCAGCAGGTGGTTATTTTAAATCCAGGAATGTCTTAAAAGTAAATTAAAACAGCTCAGAACCACCACTCTGTAGTACTTCAGTTATATGGATAATGAATGTATGCAATTGCTTCAGTCATTTCAGCAGCAATTAAAGTGATGTAGATCAATGGGACACAGACAACCACAACCAGTAAGACCTGGTGAGAACACACAACTATCTTGGTAAGCATCTCTCCTCTGCATAACACAGACCGTTCTTACGACAACCCGCTCCTAACTCTGTGTCAGTAGGAAAGGTAAAGACTGTTTCATGTTTCACAGATTATTTTTTTTTTCTTTTTAGATTGATATTTTTCTCAAAGCCTGTCTATTGAAAAATCTGTGAGCTGTTAGGAGCTTTGATAGAAAATATCAACAAGAATTACTTATAAAATTAAAGACAGGCTGATTTAGTTTGAAGTTCACTCCAAGCAGAATGCCTCCTCTGAGTGACAAACACTTAGGCTTTCCGGACAGGCCAAACAGTCTACAGGTCATCTACTAATTTGCCTCCTCCCTTTAAACCCACAGTGACAAAAAAAAAGAAATACAACAAACCCCTATGTCTTTATATTTTGCCAATTTTTACAAAAGTACAAATAAGCAAAATTAAACCACAGTAAGCCTACAGCTTAAGCCCAAAGTACTGCTTACTTTTATAAGAACCAAGAGATGAATGATACCAGTATCCTTGTTCTGACTGTAATTTAAATCAAATCCCTAAATGAATGAAATAACAGTGTTATTGGATTAATCACATTTGATCAGATCCCCAAACAAAGATGACATGTAATCAAATCATGAACCATCTCCAAGTTGATACAACAGTCACTTCCTAAATGAGGAAATGGCAGTTTTGTTTCACGCTAAAATTAAGCTTAAAAAGCTTTTCCCATTAGCAAGGAAATTCATGCTCTTAATAGAGCACATCAATGTTAGTTTTAGTTTCAAACCCTGATTAAAAGGTTCTTCTCAAAGTTTTCAAATCCACATTGCTGATCCTAAAGAAACCTATACAACACATTCTGGTCTTGTTCTGTCACATTCTGGTCTGGTTCTTGTTCTGTTTTCTTCTCCATGCTTGCTCAGCCCCCTTCCAGAAGCCTTGGTGTTGGTACAGCAATTAATATCCCCTTTCCCCACACCCCCATCTATTACTATACAAGTTATTTCAGATTCAGGTTTTACTGCATAATGCTTACAAGTTCTGCACTGGCACTTAAGTTAAAGCTTTGATTATCTGACAGAAGAAAGGAACATAGGGCTAGGAATTTCCAGTGTACACACCTAAACCAAAAATTCTTTCAAATTTGATTGATACTGACATCTTAACAAACTAGGAATTAGCACTTCATAAAGAACTAGCTGGGCAAAGGGAGGGTACACATACACATGGTGATCCGGTTTACTCCTCAGGATATAGTAAAGATGCATAGGTCTTGGATAGAAAAGTGAATTTCAATGAGTTAATAAATTTTCAGGTGAACTTCAAATGAACTCAGGCAAGCAACAATACTGGGGCCCCAAAGTAATAGTAAACATTGCAGGTGTGAAACAAAAAAGTAAATTTCTCCACCCTTTTCACTTTGAACAAAACACATCTAGTTTCTCAGACCTCTCTGTAACATGAAAGATTATTCCTCAGAGACAAAGTATACAATGGAGTGCCATTTGTTCTTGGTTTCCATAAACATTTGGACAATGGAATTCCATTGCTTCACTGGAAGCATTACCAACTGGAACTTAACTTTCATTTCACATGTACAAGAATGCATACACCATTATTTACTCTTTCCGGTATCTAATTGAAAACTTCTAACACACCCCCAATTCCATTCTCTTTACTCCATACTGAGAAATTTAAGGTAAGAGAAGTAGAAGTTTTTCACACCTGAAAACATATGTATCCTTGTTGGGTCACTTGAACGGATAGCCATATCTGCAACGATGTTTGCTTAATATCCCAACAATTGGGAAGGAGGAAAGAAAATGAATTGTCACGACTCAGGTATTTGAGATGAAGGAAAAAGATACTCTCACCATTACTAAATGCTTAGAGAACATGTATTTTGCTTTCAAGAAAGAATTATTTTAAAAATCAGTGAAACTCAAACAAGTTATTGCTTCACACAGAGGGACAAGTTACATTCTTTTCCTTTTTCTCTTTCACAGAACAGAGAGCAAAAGAGAGGGTTAAAAAGCATAACAGAAACAAAATGATGTTATTTTCTGTATTAGGAAGTGAATTGTTTCCTGATATCCTATTTTGTTTGTCCATTTCTACCCCATAAAAGAACTATATTTATTATATTTCATTGACAGATCTTCGCTTCTGAACACCATTCCTCCTATTATAGATGAGCCTAAAATATCGCAACTTCTTACAGCTCAGTATGTCATACATTTTATAAATGCTTTTATAAATACAAACTATGCTAATAGCAGTTTAAGTTAAATTGCTCTCCTTTGCATTTCCAAGACAACCAGTACTATCACAGAGTCTGTTAGCAGGCATCAGCCCAGTGGAAGCTTTACCTCAATATTAGTATCCTTCCCTGTCTGCACACAGAAATACCTACAGGAACACATCAACTTCCATGATTTAAGTGCTATGATTCAAGGCTACTGAAAACAACTAAATGACTCCACATGTGTGAATGCAGGCGAGGAGAAGAATTAGATGGAAGACTGAAAGACTGACTCCTAATTTGCAGTTGGCACAGCGCCCAAAGATGAGCAGGATGAAAAAGAGAGGACGTTCTGAGCCAGCAATCACAGTGACTCCCCAAGGGCCCCCACTGTCTCCACCTCATTGCAGACAAAGAGATTGGTATGGAGGACAGTGCATTTCAGAGGTGCATGCCTTCAATTCCCTGAGGATCTGAAAGGATAATACCTTAAAGTTAGAAATTGGCCTTAAAAGTCAGATGCTGAGATTACACAAACTGAAATTCTGAAGCATGGTAAAATCCTCAGGGTCTTCTTGCCAGCTCCAAAAATGAGCATACAGGCAAGCCCTGCTCACCTGGCTACACATGCTAAGTCAATAACGCTATTAATTTGATGGTTACCCTCCCACTTGTACAGCTGTGATTTTCTCAGAAGATTCAAGTGCCAGAATTCTGGGATGAACAGACATTTACTGAACACTCTGCTTTGGATTTAACTTTTTTTTTTTTTAAACAGGTTTTGCTTTGTAAATTTGGATGGCCACGAAAGTCACCACTTGCGAAATACAAAGTATCTTTGCATAGAAAGGCCTACTAAATCATTTTTCATTGTGTATTCTGTATATACCACATTTATGGAAGAAATATTATCTATTTTTCTCACCATAAAGCCAGATTATTCACTTATTCTGGCTCTTCCTGTATTCAAAAGTCCATAGATAGTGATCAAGTCTCCTATAAAAAATAGGTTTTTCATCTTTGTGTGTGTTTGGGTGTAGTATTGTAGATTTTTATCTTATCAGCCACATCACATCACAGTTCCCCATTCTTCTATCTCATTCCCATCCTGTAGGGATTGTATTAGTCACTGAGCCTTCCTGATTTTAGTGTGTTTTGTATGTTTTTCTTTTTCACAGGTTAATTCTCTGTCTTCTTTTAATTTCTCTGCAGCAGCCTTGTCCTAGTCTCCTTTTTGAAGTCAACATTTCAAGTAGCCAGCTGACCCTTGCAAACAACTCAATCTTGATCAATTAATCATTAATCTTTTTACTATATTTGCTTTGTTTGCTTTATTTCAAAACAGATCTTATTAGATGGAGTACAATATTCGTAAGTACTGGATGGGTTTTTTGGGAGTTGTGTACTTTTTTTTTTTAAATACACTGTACTTCTTTAACCTTTTCTAACTGAGATACCAAAAACCCAGCAGTTTCAGAATTGGCTCTTACCTAGTTCTGATTAGACAAGAAGCAGCACTATGGCCTTTTGTTTCCCTTTTCATCTATTTGTACTCAAAACATATATTCTTCACTTGTCCTGCACATGTTCACTGAGCTTTAACTACTTTTAATTGCTTTTTTCTTACAGGCACATATTTTTTGTAGTTCATTTTCAACTGTGGTATCGTGTGTTGCTCAGAAGTCACTATGACCCAAAAGTGCCTGCTTCGTTCCAGGCCGGACTTCTAAGATATGAGCAATACGTGCATATCTGCACAACAAAACTACTAGTTCAAAATGACTCCTCATTCTCTTGACACCTGAAGAATTCAACACTGATACACAGGTAACATCCAACCCTGGTTATTATACCAAAGAAGGTGTGGATGAGACGATTGATCAAGAAACACTGAGAGAAAAGATTCCTTGAGAGTGAGGTTTCCTTGAGGAACTTCATCAGTGATCCAAATGGAAAATGTGGCCAAAAAACACAGAAGGAAAGATTTAAGAGTACCTGAGAAAGCTACAGTGAAGATGTTTGGAAACACCATATCCAGGCACAGCTCCAGACATGGGAAGCTAGCAAAGACACACTGTGGAATTGTGTCCCAAACAGAGGAAAGTGATGGCAGCAGCCACATCTAACTCACAGGAGAAATGAGAAGAGAGGAAACAACGCAGTTTGTATTAATCAGTTTGTTTTGTGGCCCTACATTTGAAAAAGCAGCAATAAAATGGGAAGCAGCAAGATACAATTAAGATTAGGAAAGAGAAATGGGATCACTAAAAGTTGGGCAAAACATTGCAACACTAAGAGATGAAGAGTACACTCAATTTATCAATAGTAGTGAGGGGAACATAGCAGCACAGTGTGTTAAGAACATAGGAGAGCCAGTATGTGATTAATAGTCCCTCTTTATTTATTGCATATATTGATAATACAGTATATTTTAAAGGGCTTGCATTTCTCAGGAAACTGGAATTACACTGAAATACTGGGTATTGTTTAAGAAGCTTTCTTCTAGTACACAAGCAGAGCAGCAAGAAGACTGACTACACAAAATGCTATGCCCCAATGCACATCACGGCTTCCTTTAAGAAGAAGTGCAAAGAAGAGGCACATAACAACAGTATCCAGAAACTTAAATTTCTCAATACAATTATATAATCACTGTTTTGCTGTGAAGATGCTAATTGCTAATGAAACTATTCTCCCTTTTATAAGTAAGTACTATAAGGAGTTGAATAATCACACCTTTTGTTAGACAGCTCTTGATTATATAAAGTACCATTTCAGCCACAGAAATCTAAGATCTAGGTTACTGTTCATTGATGGCTTATGAATATCAATTAATTTCTGTTGGATGGAAGGCATAATTATAGAACATTCTGCATCAAGACAATGGTAATGGTCAAAGTAGTAACTCCCTCCAATCTGATTAAAGCATTAGTTGTCATCAAAGTGGTTAATCAAAGTTAGGATAAAATTAAAAAACAGACCAACCAAATCAACCAATTAATGGAAAGCAATGCAATTAATAAAGCTTATATTTTCTGTGTGTAAAACAAAAAGTTTTCTAAAATCTTGTGATTTTTAAAGTCATTGATGTAATATTGCACCTAGGAAGTCTATAGAAGTTTTGTTCAAGACAGGTAAGCATGACTGTTAAAATAAAGCAAGTTAGCAGGATACAGGGGGTAAAAAAGATCTCGAGAAAAATTAAAGATTTTAAAATCCTTTCAGTTTGGGTTTTTTTAAAAGCACAAATTGAATAGAAGTCTGCAAAAATACGTTCAACATGCAAAGTAAAATTTCATTTTAAGATTTTGTTTGGCGGCATGAGTACTGCACTGATTCGAATTTCAGTCTGCAAAAATGCTGACATGTTCTATCTGGAATATGAAAGTGTTTAAACTGGACACTAAAGACTAGTGATAATGCTGTCCCAAAGAATTAGCATGTGAATCTACATTTCTGATTCACATTAAACATTTTCTTAACGTGCATCGTCAAGTCCCAAACATCTCACCTCAGTAAACCCATGTCCTGCTTTTCTGTTAAAAAAACTAATTGTTGCACTGCTATGGAAATACTGTGACATACAAATTCTAACAATAAAGATGTGTTTTCTGAAGATGACAAAATTCGAGACCACTGCTCCAAGTAAAAAAATCATAAAATTGTATTCCAAATAATGGTATCCTATGCAGCTACACTTTAGAAAACTTGACAATTCTGACAGGCTATACACATCTTGATGTTGATAAAAAAAAACCAAACATGAAAAACTAAGTGAAGGAAAACACGGCATTCAGTATCCTTTAGACATCATTAGCTATTATTAAGCACTTAACCTTAATGTCCTGTTCTACTCAGAACATACTACTTTGCATTATGCTGTACTTCAATAAGAACAGGTAGGGTCCTACAGATAAAACTTGTCTAATGAAATTCTGTAAGTTGAGAAAAGAAATCTTATGGTCCTACCTTTCTATTACAATAGCAAAGCAGATGTCTTTTTCCTCACCCTTAAAAAATATGGCTGTTTCAGAACATGATTTGGCTGGAAATGTACAGTAATGCTAGACTTAGGGATTTTTATACTGCAAAAAAAGGGGACTGAGGGAGGGTGGAAAAAGGCATATTTACCCCACTCACGCTACTGAGTATTTCTCAGGAAGGGCTTTTCTTTTTGCCTTAAGTTGGAAATCCTTAAGATTCTATTCCTGCTGAATTAACATTTCTTTATATAAAACTAGTATACTCAATGACAGAAGCTCTGTGTCAAGAGGAACAGTCTATAATTACGTGTATGTCACTTTCTTTAACAGCGCAAAAAGCTATGCCTTTTAGGCCATGAGAGAGAAATGACCACAAAGTATTTATTACAGGAAAAATATGTCCGTAGTACTAACAACCATTGGAGTACTCTTCAATATTGTACCTTTATAAAAGACACTTCAGCACAACTCTATGTTTTGTAGAAAGTCTGCAGTGATGCACAAATTCAAATGGGAGCAGGGCTTCTATTCTACATGGTAAACACGAGTCACGAAATTTTAATAGTCCATTGGACAAATTGCATATTCTAGTACGCTGTCACTAGAGGCTCTCATCTTAACAGGTCAACAGGGCAGGATCAGACCATACCACACTGACTTTTTCTGATATTGGTTGCGTGCTTATATAGCAGAAATAATTTTTGCATTTGTTGAACCACACAAAAAAATGACTGAGTTGAATTATGTTTACTGGAAACTACATTTTTGTAGTCTCTTGTCTAGATACTGCTGGGATCCCTGTCAGTTGTAGACACCTCAAGATTTGAGTGGCAGTATCTGCCTCTTGCTGATGATAACCATTCTTCTGTCACATCATCATCTTTTGTTAGCAGTAGTTCCTGAACCTCTTAGATTTACTGATTCAGCAGATAGAAGTTTCCCAAAAGCACAAACATACTTTACACTTAGAACAGAAGAACTACTAGTATATCAAAGGGCATTTGATTTCCGCATTAGCATTATGAATAAGCATGGAATAAACAATACCTGGAGACTGTTGAATAGTCTCTAAATAAAGATCTGAATATTTGGACCAAGTATTACCAGGATCAAGATATAAACCACATCCCACCCTATGCAATACAAATGAAGAGCATCCATGACAGCTAAGGTCTTAACGCAACAAAACATTTAATTTAGAGACTGTTCTTATACTTAATGTTAACTATGTGCATAACTGTTATTTGGATCAGGGCCTATCTTTATGGAGAGAAATTAACATGAAGTCTGAACCAGCTTTTATCCTTGGGAGAATAAATCTGAAGATCTGAAGACCCTGAAAAGGTATTTGTGTGATAAGTGCTTGAAGGACAGAATCTCGTTTCCTGCAATGTCAGGATAGTGTCTCTGGTATGTATTTATTGGATGAATCCTCTGTGGGTACCCCCTGTAGGCATTAAACATGAATCAGTTTCATTCAGTGATAAAAGTTCATCCAAAATGCTGTTGATTTCATCATATATGCTTTACGAAAAACATTGTAAATATGTTTGGTTCTGTATGTGCCTCAACACCTTTTATTAAGTTGGGGTAACAGCAAAGGAATAATTACAGTGGCATATTTCCACTAAATCAAGAACCAGGAATGCAGTGACAGGAAGCATTGGTTAAACATGGTTATGCACTGATTGATGCCAAGACTAAAGAGGCATCTTTCATTCATGTTGGAAAAACATGAACACAGATTTGTGACTCATATACATGTATGTAAACTAACTTAATCTAACCAAGACAATCAAAAATTGGACAAATCAGTACACTTGTTTCTTTGTATCACAAAGTAAGTTTCAGCCTTAAAGACTTCCTAGCATTGTGACCAAACAATTTCAAGGGTAATTTAGAAATACAGAATTGGCTATAGTGCAGTCTCATGACTCCAGAACCTCCGTAGCACATGGTGTTCAAATGGAAACAAGACGAACTCCATAACTTTAATAACCCTCCCTTCACTTCTAGTAAAGGTTGACTAAAGGATAGAAAATCATAGTCACAGACTACAATATAAAAGGCCCTGTCTCACAAAACCAAAAGCTAAGATAAAATAGTTTTCATTCACATATTTCTGTGAAAGCATCTGTGTATGTACAATTATTTGTTTCATCATTAAGTTTACTGGAAGTACAGCAAATATTTTTTCCTGTTTGCAAACTCCGCTATTATTTTTACCAAAAAAAATAATCTCAGAACATTAGCCGACATTTTAGCAAAATAAAATAAAAATCATTAATAGCAAAATACAAAATAAACTTCAAAATAAATAGAAAAGAAATTTTTGTGATGCATTCTTCTATTTTTTATGTTTACTCTCATTTGCGTAACCAGTCACTTGCAGTAAGCTGCTGAAATTCACTTTTATTTTTTCTTTTATTATGGCATGAATTGCAAAAATGAAGTACAAGTATATACTGTACCTTGTTTTACCAGTAAGGAACACACACCTGACAAAAGGCAATCTTCACATCCAGAGTAGGTTCACCACAATAATACAAGAAATGGCGGCTCATAAATACCTGCAATTAAAGAAAAGTAAACATAGAAATCTTGTGTATCTGATGATGTGCAAGTGCAATGCAGTTCTATTTACACTTTGATTATAAAATCAACCTGAGTTGCTACCCAGCTCATAAACAACAGAAATCAGAACACTGAACTCTAAATAGGCTATAAGTTCTTTCTGATGCTCATCAAGGTTATGTCCTCAAATACGACTTTGTTACATCTGCAAAATTTTACAGTAACTGATGCCATTACCTCAAATTTATCATGTCACTTTTATATTCCCATATTAACAAAGATAAAAATCAGGTCAATAACATTCTAAACAATGTGGGAATGGGAGATAGTTGTTAGTTGGGGAGGAAAAAAAAAAGTCCTAAGTTGACAATTATTAGGAAAATTATAGAAATGGAAAGACTAATTATGTCACTGTATAAATTCATGGCACAAACACTTTATGAATATTACATGTAGTTCTGGTTCTCATCTTAACATCTTACAACTAGAAAAGTTACAGAAAATTCCTTACATGTAACAACTGCACAGACTTATAATTTTTTTTTAGCCCAGAAAAGATCTGTCTGAATGGAGATATGCTGGAGATCCATCAAATGAGTGGCATACCAAAAGGTGAAAAGGAAAACACTCTTCCCTGTTTTGGTTTTTTTTTTTTTTTAATAAAAGAAGTATGTGGCATGAAATTATCAAACAACAGATTCAGAATCAGCAATAAGAGAAAATTCTTCATACACTGTTTCATCAGACTCTGAAACTCCTTGCCTCATGTTGCTGGGGATGTCAGAAGTCAACATAAGCCCTAGTATGATTAGGCAAATTCATATAAGAAGGAATCTGCTGGAGGCCATTAACCTCAAAAATATCACCTCTGACTCAAGACAACCCTGAGTCACAGTCTGCCACTATACTCTCACCCTATTTTTAGATTCTTTCACAGGCATCTGATACTGGCCAAGGGAGCCATACACTAGACTAGCCAAACCCCTCTGTGTACTCTACTACAACTGTTTTAACTTAATTCCATAGTACCGCATTCACCTCTGATTAACCAATCCTCTCCTAGCTGTGTTCTAGCATGGAACATCAATGAAAAAAAACCCACAGTAATTCTATCAGGCTGAAATAGGTAGGTACGCACAAGACTTTGGACTGCATTGATTTTTCTGCATAACTCCATTTCAAAAAAACCCAAACAAACAACTTTTAACAGTACAATTAAAAAAACAGCAACTTTTAGGTAAAAAGCAATAAATAATATACAACTTCATGTTTTTCTTTTAAATATAACCCCACTGCAAAGACTTAAAAAACAAAAAACCACAACCATCGCTCCATTAAGATACAGCAATGATTCTGAAACACTATGTGCCTCCTTATGGCACTTGTCTTCAAAAAGAACAATTAAATAACTTCAGGTGTAAATGCCACTAATAAGACTTAATTTGGAGTAACTTCAACTCATACAAACTGATCATGACTTAAGCTACAAGAAAGTATTCACCAATCCTTACCATCATGTGCTCCCACATGTGTTTAATTTTTAATGAATGAATGAATAATCCTGTTATAAAAGCAAGTGCTTGACCTTTTCTGCATCATATTACCGTGTCTGAGATTGCTGCCTCATTGCCCAGTGAATCATTACCAGAGCCTCACATTGCACCGAGGGTTTATATTAAAACAAGGAGGAGAAAGAAAGAAACAAAAAAAAGCTTTTAACATTAGTCATATTGCTAGTGATATCTGGAAAGCCAGCAGATAATTACATTCTCATGCTGCAGATATATACACTATGAAATCCTACTGCCCGGATGCATTATATTGCTATAATAATCAATGACTGAAATGTCATTAGTCATAACATACGACATTCACGACGGAGTCTAATAGTGGAAAGTGAAGAAAGGAAGGGAAGGGAATTGTGAAAAATTGATTCCTCACTGAATTTGCTGCAAGGGTCTACTGAAAAGACACGCTTTCTATTACATATGCATTACTAGTCATACATAGCTCCTCGGCTTTCCACAGGATTGACTGTAACTGTTAATAGTCATCCTGAGCAGAGCAATAGACTGGTGAATTTTATGAACTGGAATGCATTTTACAATTTATTATGTCATCCTTGCATGCAGTTACTGCTCATAAAATAATAGAAGCATGATATGTTTTAATGGCCTAGATCGATACTCATATTCCTCTGTACATGATATATATCAAATGAATCACTACAGAGCTGAGATCCTCCAGCTGTACATCCGGAATGAGAATACCTCTCTGTAGCACAGAGGTCTGTAAGACTGTACACTCAGGGCAAAACAGAGTTGAGCTCGTGTTTTACATAGAGTATGTCTTCAAATACTGAATTCATACGAGATTCTCATCAGTGCCCTGTAAGTAATCACACATGTAACTTCTAATTTCCTCATGCAGAAAATACATTTGCACTCAACTGCAGAAATATGCTTGGATCATACCTCCTCTGGTGCTAGCTGACACCACATCACGAGAGACATTGAAGAAGTGTCAGTGTAAAGTGAATAAAGAACTGGCCTGATGCTGAGATAATCATGTCACAACATAAAGCACCTATAAAACAGGAAGCTACAGACAAACAGCGTCACTCACTAGGGCTCTGAGCTTTAGGTGAGAGCATAAGCGTACAATGTTTCTTTACTTCTGACGCTTTATCTTTTCAACCTTGAGCAAAATCATCCAGGGTAGGAAGAATTGGGACAACGGAACAGTGCTGATACAACAACTTGTAATAACCCAGGCTGGCATCCAGCTCGGAAGCCAGAGATTGCAGTAGCATCACAGGGAGAAAACCTGTCCATGAAACAAAATTTTCATCAGGATCAAGGCATCGGTATGCCAGAACCCATAAAAACATACAAGTCTCAGCAGCAAGTACATGATCTACTTTCAGGCAAGACAAAACTAGGAGGCACTAAAACAGGAGGAGGAAAGTAGACGTGAAGGCAAGGGCAAGAGTAAGAAAATCCTGAAAATCCTCTGAGCTGTCCAATGGCACAGCCCCAAGTGAACTGCTGCCTGGGACTCTGAAGATATCGTTGCGGCTTGCCCTCTGCCTGGCCTGCTGCTTTTCCATCCTCTTCACTCCACTCCTCCTCCCTTATCCACAGCTGCTCTTCCAAACAGAACCTGGGCTAATGACATGCACCAATGTCAGGCATGAACTTCACCTTCCCTTCAGCGCTGCTATGAAATCTGTCTTTTCTGGAGAGGGACTGTTTATTTTTAATAATGCTTATCTTTCTCTCCAGGGTTCAGGAGGATTATCTCATTATTATTCAAACAGCTCCTTGAAGACTGAAAGGATTAAATCAATACTATTCCTATAATTACTGAGAGAAGAGAGGAAATCGCTCAATGACAGAAGACAAAGCAAACTAGGAAACCAATAGTAACTGCAGTTCTCAAATAAAGCCTCCTGCAGTAAACCTTACTGCTTGTCCCTGAATTCTTTGCTCATCCTCAAAGCTATACAGTGTTGGTACCCAGTGAATAATGTCTGGGCCACTTGGAAACCAGTCTTTTGGCCTAAGCAGCCTTCTTTTCCTTCCCAGACTGCACTACTGTTCACATAATTGGTTTCTGGATTATGAATGGAGAGCCTGTATTTGCTTATACCCAACAGATGCAAACTTTGAGCCTGAGGGGCCTGAACTGTTGCTGTACTGGTCCAAGGAGAGTCTCACCAGAGTCTCACCACTTGCACCCACCATGTTGCCTCTAAGATGCTTCTCCATCTGACACTTAAACTTTCTTGTCTGGAGAAAGCATCACACTTACTGTCTTTTCAGAAAATACATCCATGAATGGTTTCTCATCCCTTATGTCTCCTAACCAACAGGCACATCCCTGACTGCCTTGGCCTTTGAAAGCATCTTTAAAGCTTTTTTGTGACAATTCAGAAGGCAAATGAGGAGCCTCAGGAAAGTTTCATATAACTTTTTAACTCAGAGAGGTGAAGGAGACAATTGCCCTGCTGCAGCACTGCTTTCTTCATCACAACCTAGACAGGCAGGACTCTTAACCTCACCCCACAGCAAAATCATCTATTTCAAACCCACTGGTCCAGGGTTGAAATAAGGTTGTTGAGAAAAGCCGCAGCAGCTGTTTGACATGTATTTAAACCAGTGTTGCTGCAGCTGAAATGAATCAAGTCCCAAACTAGCCTCAGTGCTGTTCTCACCACCCCCCACACTCCTAAGGCTGCATTCTGAGACGTAATATTTACGTGCCCTACAACAAAACAAATTGGAAACAAATTTTTCAAATTCTAATTTAAAAATCCCTGTGAGAAAAAAAAATAGAATATTAAATAGTATGAGTTCCATTTTAAACAAATGGGCAATCAAATGAAATCAAATAACAGCTGAAGGTATCATAGACAGAACTACTTGTATCTAAAACATCACTAGATTTAAATGTGGCACAGTATGGCTGCAAACTGGAAGGTTTTAACAGAATCACAGTAAATCCCCCAGTAATATGCTATAATTTATTCCCAGTACCATCAAGTGTAACAAACTCAATAATAAGTGGAAACTATATATATTCATTTCAAGAGTCAAATCCAGCATTTCTGCTTATTTGATATTAGCATCCAAATACACCACATATGCACAATAGGTACAGTAAAAGTGCTCCCTGTCTTCACAGGCATGTAGTTCTATACTTGTGCTACAAAAGGCTAACTGAAGTATTTATTGCTCCCTCACTATATTTCATTCATGAACAGAAGGATTCAGAGCATGAAAAAAAAATTATGAAACACCAGAATGATTTAAAGTTATTTAAAAAAATTAAAAAATCCTGTCCAGCCTCAGTGAGAAGGGACAATTTATCAATTCAGCTGTCACTTAAAAACCTTCTTGAAAAACACTAATGTTCAAAGACTAATATTTATGAATTATTAATGCTTCCTGTTTTGAAAATGTGTTTGAATCAATTTCATGCATTTCCAGCACTGGAATTCCTCTCTCTTTCATCTGAAAATATATACTCTCATCACAGTAGCTTATCAGTTTTCTGAAGCTCTGAGTAATGCCCTCACTTCTGTAACTATATTTTACCTTTACCAAAATTTGGCTATTCTGTTCTGTATAAATTAACAAGGAGAAAAATAAAGAAGCTACAGAAGATTGTCAGTATACTGCATCATTCTACTTAGCATCTTTGTATCCTGGAACTATGAAATAATGAAGTCCTGACCAAAGTCATATACAGAAAATGCACCAGGAGAAAATGGTAATTTCTGATCCCCAGACCTCTGCAGAATTTCATACGTGTTTCTTTAACATGTTGGATCAAGAAAGAAAGACTGTCATTTGCCCAAATTTTTCATATAATTACTGCCAGTTCTGATTGGGATATATGTCCAAATAACCTATCAAATTGGTCTTCAAAGACCAGACCTTCAAGGTTTATCAGCAATATTTATAGAACTGATTTTTTTTTCACATATAATTTAGAGCACTGCAACAACAGGGCGTTTCAGTATCAGCTTCAATGAGACCCACTGCTTGGCAAGAAGCTTCAAGACCTGACAGAGGATAAATATGAACTGAAATTTGCAAGTGGATTAATAATAGACAAGGAGAGTTCTTTCTCAGTAGAAACTGAGAAAGAGTGTTTTTCTGTGATGTCCATGTTCTCATTTTAACTATTTTTGACTAACTGGGAAAAGAAATGGTGTGAATAGGGCAATTATTAAGGTCAAATCCCAGCAGAGATGGATCATCTTCCACTGGTGATGGCATGCAAAAATTTACAAGAATCATGCAAGCAGCTCTAAAACTGTACTGCTTGAAGAGAAAAAGAGAGCGGCAAAGAAAGAATTTAGGAATACCACTGAAAAGGCTTTCAGAGGAAATACATATGAAAGGAAAAAGCGCATACAAGCTGAAAAGATAGGGGACTGATAAGCAGGTTTTCCTGATGATCGCAGCTCACTTGAGAAGACAGGAACAGATGAGCTCCAAATCTGGCCTTGCTATTAGGTTCCCATGTATTCTCAAGTCAATAACTATGAGTCAGAGTTTCATACTTAACAATACCCAATGTAAATGCCCAAGCGATAACATTTCAAGATATTACATACCTAAGTAATACTTACTTTTATGAACAGATACTCTCAGAGAAAAGACCTGCTCCTGTGAGATGCTTCAGCAAATTAATTAGTCAAAGTTTATTATGACCTTGTCATAATCTCTTGTATCATTTTTTCATTTGTAGATGAATATCTTCATTCTCTGATGCAAATTCGAAGAGAAAATAAAATCTATGCACTTCGTAAAGGCATTAAATTAGACTCTGATGTTGGAAGCAGCTCTGAATGGGCACAGGATGAACCTCCAGTGGTAAGTATGCTACACCATGGCTTCTATTGTCACAAAAAAAATGAAGAAAAACTAATTGGAAAGATCTGAGCCCAGTAAAACATTTACTAAGGATAATCTCCATCCTTTAGTACATGGAGGCAGAAACATAGTGACAAAGGAGGAGGAAAAGGCTGAGGTACTTAATGCCTTCTTTGTCTCAGTCTACAACAGTAATACCAGTTGTTCCCTGAGTACCCACAGCACTCTGAGCTAGTAGACAGGGGCAGGGAGCAGAATGAAGCCCCCGTAATCCAAGGGGAAATGGTGAGTGACCTGCTACACCACTTACACATAACCAAGTTTATGGTGCCAGATGGGATCCACCTGAGGGTATTCAGGGAGCTGGCAGAAGCGCTCACCAAGCCACTTTCCATCATTTATCAGCAGTCCCGGCTAACTGGGGAGGTCCCAGTTGACTGGAGGTTAGCAAATGTGACACCCATCACAAGAAGGACCAGAAGGAGGATCCGAGGAACTGCAGGCCTGTTAGTCTGAACTTGGTGCCTGGAAGATTATGGAGCAGATCATCCTGAGTGACATTATGGGGCATGTGCAGGACAAACAGATGATCAGGCTCAGTCAGTATCAGGCCCAGTCAGCATGGGTTCATGAAAGGCAGGTCCTAACCTGATCTCTTTCTACGATAAGGTAACCTGCTTAGTGGGTGACGGAAAAGCTGTGGATGTTGTTTACCTGGACTTTAGTAAAGCCTTTGACACAGTTCCCCACAGCATTCTCCCGGAGAAACCAGCTACTTATGGCTTGGATAGGCATACTCTTCCCTGGGTCAAAAACTGGTTGGAAGGCCAGGCCCAAAGAGTGGTGGTGAATGGAGTTAAATCCAGTTGGTGGCTGGTCACAAGTGGTGTTCCCCAGGGCTTGGTATTAGGGCTTGGGTGTGTTTAATATCTTGATCGAAGACCTAGATGAGGGAATCGAGTGCACCCTCAGTAAGTTTGCAGACAACACCAAGTTAGGCAGGAATGTCAACATGGTTGAGGGTAGGATGGCCCTACAGAGGGATCTGGACAGGTTGGATCAATGGGCCGAGGCCAATGGTATGAGGTTCAACAAGGCCAAGCGCCAGGTCCTGCACTTGGATCACAATGACCACATGCAGCACTGTAGGTTTGGGGAAGAGTGGCTGGAAAACTGTCTGACAGAAAAGGACCTGGGGCTGTTGGTCAACAGCCAGCTAAATAGGAGCCAACGGTGTGCCCAGGTGGTCAAGAAGGCCAACAGCATCCTGGCTTGTATCAGGTATAGTGTGGCCAGCAGGACTAAGATAGTGATCGTCCCCCTGTACTCGGCACCAGTGAGGCTCCACCTCAAATACTGTGTTTAGTTTTGAGCTCCTTGCTACAAGAAAGACATTGAGGTGCTGGAGCATGTTCAAAGAAGTGCAATGAAGCTGGTGAAAGATCTAGAGCAGAAGTTTTATGAGGAGCGGCTGAGGAAACTGGGGTTTATTCTGGAGAAGAGGATGCTGAGGGGAGCTTAAGTTGCACCAGGGGAGGTTTAGGTTGGATATTAGGAAAAATTTCTTCACAGAAAGGGTTATCAAACATTGCAACAGGCTGCCCAGGGAAGTGGTGGAATCATCAATTCCTAGAGGTATTTAAAAGACTGGTAGATGTGGTGCTTAGGGACATGTTTTTGGCAGTGTTAGGTTTATGGTTGAACTCAATGATTTCAAAGGTCCCTTCTAACCTAGACAATTCCATGATTCTACGATACTTGTCTACCGTCACCACGATGGTGAAAGCAAGATTACTTTTTTTTCCCCTGCATTTTTTCTATGCTGGCACTTGGTTTTCATACGCTTTATCTTTCTGGAAAAAAAAACAACAAACCCAGACAAAAAATTGAGGTAGCCATCTCACTGAACTGAGCCAGCCAATTTACACCTCACACTTATTCAGGAACAGAATCACAGAATCACTCACATTGGAAGGGACCTTGGGAAATCTTTATCCAATCTCCCTGCTCAAAGCAAGGATAGTTGCTTCAGTTGTTTGCAAAGTCGGGATGCTCAATCCCTGCCTTTGTTTTGTATTTACATACTAATACAGTAGCTACACAACTAAAAATACTATTACTCTATAAAATGTAAGAGGCTTAGTTCTGGAGTACAAGCCTGTGGCCATGAGCAGATTACACTAAATTCTGCAGCTACAAACCAGCTTATTTCTCAAATAATTACAATCCAGACTCCTTCCCTTCTGAAAAGCTTTCCCCCCTCCTAAGCTTTAACATTTGTAAATTTTAATTATTCCCATAACAAAAATGCTACTAGAACTACTCATTTCAGGGATGCAAGCAGGATTTATAGCAAAATCAGTGCAAACTGTTAACATCAAATGTCAGTTGCATCTTGTTTAAGAAAACACAGAAAATATTTTGATACTTTCTCAGTGGTGTTGATTAAAACTCTAAATATGTGAGAAAAAATTCTTAATGGAGTAAGAAGAGGCACCATGTTTCTGAAGATCAATAATTAAATCTAACATGATGCAAGACTGGAAAGAACAGATTGTATGCTGCAGTTGTTTAGAGTGTGTACTATGCTAGTGCAGAAGAGCTAAAGAAACTGAGGCTCCCTTTGAGTTAGGCAGGGTACAAACCCAGCAAAAGTGGGTGTTTCCTTGCTTCAAACTAGCTGTAGTTAATCCTGGATAAAAGTTTTTTGATAGGATAATTAGCTTTATGATAAATAAAATACTAATACAGAATGATTTTCTGCCTAGAAGCTGATGCCCACAACTGTACAATGTTTTCTCCTTTAGCTTTCACGGCTTTCTGCCTGCATTAGATGTAGCATGGGTACACTCATACTACAATCACTATGTTGTACTAATCCCATATAGGTTTGTTTTCCCTGCTCCAAACAGGC
This sequence comes from Chionis minor, assembly GCA_013398295.1. NCBI lineage: Eukaryota > Metazoa > Chordata > Aves > Charadriiformes > Chionidae > Chionis > Chionis minor. The sequence goes on along the minus strand of VZSF01002860.1, from coordinate 321,669 downwards.
ACTTCCCCTTAGAGTGCTACATCAGATTTGGCCATGAAGTTCTTGCATCAATCAAGTCCTTAACTACACAAAAACTGAAGTGCAGCACCTACGCTTTCACTGATGGCCAGCTTCTTCATGACTGCCACACCATTTGCAAAAAACTTAGCTTACTATATTTAGCAGGTAGACCAAAAATAAAACAAAAAGAAATAAAACTATCCATTACTACAAGGAATCATAATTATATATCCAGTGAATACAATTAAAGTTCTAGGGTCTGACAAAACAATGAGAGGGGAATTATTTAAAGAAAATATATCTACTGTTGCTGAGTGGTGTTGCTGCAACAGTCTCATTTGTCTTCCCATAAGAAATGCCAGTAGCTGATCAATGCAAAATACAGAACTTTGAAGGTTATTGTTAGTTACCTGTTATACAGATGACCATAAACTAGCACATTTGAATAAAAAATTTACAGATTTGTGAACTTAGACTGGACAGGCGAGGTATGATAAAAACCAAGTAATTTTCCTGTTAGGTTCTTGTGTACAAGTAAAACAAGGAATGGCATGTTAAAACACAAAGGTTAACTGTCACAAGTAAATTATTTTTGTCTTTGTTCTGTAGCATTGGAACAAAGTGACCTTGATAAAGTTGGAGGGTGAGATGGTAAAGTAGAAACACTTCTTCATGTAAATTTCCTTTTAGACCAAGGAACTGTTTTATTGTTGCAGAAAGTACACCGAGGCCAGACATTTAATAGAGGAATTTGAGCCTTACATGAAAAGCAAAGCTATCCAGGTTTATAATAGCTAATGGTTACAGCAAATAAGACATTCTGGTTTGGAACTTCAATTAGAGTTCTCCTATTTGAGGCCTACTGTGCAGGTAATGTCCTATGTGGTTATTTACAGATTCTTATACTTACCTGTGAATCTTCTGTGAGAGACCATGCGAAGCAGATACAAACAGGAGAGTTGGAGCACTCCCATGTTCTGTCTTTGCTGTAATAGAAACTTTGCATCTCTGTTGTATGTACTAGAGCAGCCTTTTCAAGCCTCTGCCATTTCAGAAGATGTATTTAGAATCTCTCTTTGTTTCAATGTTCTTCCATTTTTAACAGGCTGATGAGGATTAAATAAAGGAACTGTGACAAGAGATAATGGGGAGGAGTGTGGACTTTCTTGAATCCCATGGCCAGTCTCCATTAGCCTGTGAGGCTGGCTCACTTCAAATATTACCCCACCAAACACTGACCCCTGCAGAGGGCCCAGCAGTCTGTTTCAATGGGCAGGGACTTCAGAGTGCTGGGATGTAGCACACACTCAGAATTGTGCATGAAAATAATCCTAGCTTTAGTTCTTTTCTCAAGTGTGAAATTGCCAGCAGGAATCATACATGCCAAATTCAGTCTACTTTCCCGTGCCAAGCGGCACAAAACAACTCAGGTGAAGCTAAAACAGCAACATTGAAAAAAGATAACTCTACTTTCCTGTAGTTGTTATCTTTTTGTAGTAAGAACATTACAGTATGAAAGATATTAGATTTTCATGGGCCATCATGTTCTCCTCTAGTTGCAATTCCAGAGTTATTTTTCTACCTACATTTCCCAATTCAACTTTGTGAAAGGAAATTGTTCTCTCTCTCTTTCTGAGTTTCCATCATGTCAGATCATCATGTCATATCCTTGGAGATACACAACAGAGTATGGAGAGAGAGTGTAAAGACATATTTGGTCCTGCTTTGCTGAGCGGCAAAAGATTCAATCATCTGAGGGACTCACGAACTTAACTTTTACATCAGACACCACCTGTTCAGAAAAGTGTGTCATCCATTCCAACTGGAAAACTTTAAATGCAATTTTTTCATAAGCCATTGATTAAAGCAACCAAAGAGAGAGGAAGAGAGAAAGCGATTTGTGGAGGTGGACTTATACAGCAACATGAAAGTTTCTACAGTACTGAAATGGAAGGCATCAGACCAAGATTCCAGTAACACTGTAAAAACTGTTCTTCACATGACTGCAAACTAAGCTGAAGGTATAGGGGCAGAGGCACCTTCTTAGCACGCTCCTTTTAACCAAAGAAGAGATTTGTGTGCTTTGGTAACAAAAAAGGAGCCAAAGAGGCAAACTGGGCAATTTTCTAGACAGTTTGGGAAAAGAGAAAATGGGAAGCAAAATGGGCTGTTTTGTAATTTCCCCCTACTGATCACCACCAAGACACTAGCTCATACATCTTTCTGACTGTAGGGAAATGTGGTTGGTTGACCCTGGCTGGACAGTGTGTGCCCAAACCACTCTATCACTCCCCTCCCTTATTCCTGGGCTTAACTTTACTCCCAATTTTCTCTAGCTGCTCCCTGGCGAGTGGTGCAGAGGGATGGGGAATGGGGGTTACGGTTAGTTAGTCACACGTTGTATCTGCTGCCACTTCCTCCTCATGGGGAGGACTCCTCACACTCTTTCCTTGCTCCAGCATGGGGTCCCTCCCATGGGAGATGGTTCTTAATGAATTCTTCAACGTGAGTCCTTCCACAGGGTGTAGTCCTTCAGGAACAGACTGCTCCAGCATGGGTCCCCTGCAGGGTCACGAGTCCTGCCAGCAAACCTGCTCCAGCAGGGGCTCCTCTCTCCAGCGATGAGGAGGGGCCACAGGTCCTGCCAGGAACCTGATCCAGCGCAGGCTTCCCATGGGGTCACAGCCTCCTTTGGATGCATCCACCTGCTCTGATGCAGGGTCCTCCACAGGTGGCAGGTGGATATCTACTCCACCATTAATCTCCATGGGCTGCAGGGGGACAGCCTGTCTCACTGTGGTCTTCACCACAGAGTGCAGGGGAGACTCTGCTCCAGTGCATGGAGCACCTCCTCCCCCTCCTTCTTCACTGACTTTGGTGTCTGCAGAGTTGTTTCTCTTGCATACTGTCACTCCTCTCTTCTGGCTACTGCTCTGCAGGGCTTTTCCCCCCCTTTTAAAGTATTTTATCCCAGAGGCACTACCACCATCACTGATGGGTTTGGCCTTGGTCAACGGCAGGTCCGTCTCGGATGTGGTTGGCATTGGCTTTATTGGACATTGGGAAAGCCTCTAGTAGCTTCTGACAGAAGTCACCCCTGTCGCCCCCCTGCTACCAAAATCTTGCCATGGAAACCCAACACTCCCTGTTATGGGTAAACAGCAATTTGATTGCGCCAGGCAGATGCACACAGCACCATTTAAAAGCCCCTCACACCCCCCTGTGGGGCACCCCCACAGTTATAGAGAAATGCTGTGAGTGCACTAAAGCAGAGATACAGTGCAGATATTTCAGATAATCAGGTAATTTTCTGCCTCTCCTATTCTCACAGAGCTATGAAAAGTTTTCAGAAATAGGTAGAAATTTCAGAAATAGGTTTTCAGAAACAGGGAGAACAGGATTTCAAAATCTACGGAAACACGCAATGTCAAATACCTCATATGAAATTAAGATTTTCACAGGTACTGAATATAATTCAAATTTGAAATGACATCAAGAACTGTATTCTTTCTTGTATCTCAGCTCCTCTCAAAGCTGGGCAAAGGGGTGAATAGCAACAAATACAGGTGTCTGATCCAGTAAGCCAAGGGGGCTACAGGAACAAGTTTAATTTACCTGGGTACACCAAATGTGTTGAGGACTTCTGTCCCCAAAACACTGCCATTAATATCCTAGCAAGCACAAGCTGAGCATCCTTGAGAAAGTCTTTGCAATCAGAACTCTGCAGTGAGTAATGCCAGGAAGCAAGACAGAGCAAAATACTTAAGAATAATTTAAATGACAAACCTTTGTCTTGCTTTGAAGGAGTATGGACTGGAAGATCCAAGACGGGTACCACAAAGTGACATGTTACCATGATCAGGGCAAACACATATTTCACATGAGTTACTTCTACTAAGGAATTTAAGAATTTTGACTGCCTAATGTAAGTGCAAGAGTAATTCTCAAGCTCTTCCATTTAGCAACTTCTTACGTATTTTTCCAAGTATACTGCAATCTATAGCTTGCTCTTCTAATGTTTTTGGCAGCTTCTTCAGCTGTGACTTAACTACCAGAGCTTCCCCACAGCTAGAACACCTTCTGATGCCCATAGTGATAAGCTTTCTTTAGGCTCACAACAAAATAGCAATGTAAATACTCTTTATTTTGTCCAGCCCTTCACACTTGATTAATTCTACTCTCTATTAGCCCATTTGCCAAATACTCATCCCAGTTAGACTACGAGCTTGAAGAGTATAAACGCTACACATTTTGTAAAGCTTCATGCACTCATGCTGTCAGATCACAATTACATAGCAGTAATAATAATCACACCCCTTACATGTGTGCATAATGCACATGGTCATCTAAAGAAGAGAAAGCTCTTGAGGGAGATATTAAACCCACATGCCCTTTTCATTCTAGGAAAATCTCAGTGCTTTAGCGTGGGCCCAAGGCACAAATGCTTCCTAGAGCTCCCATGAGGACAGTGCAGCTTCACGTTAGCCTCAGTGGAAGCCTGTGCTCATAAACTGTGACACAGCCATCGCACGATTCCACTGGAGCACGGGCATTCACTGTCCTAAACTAGAAACGTAAACTTGAATGAAAAATTTAGAACTCGGTCATATGCCAGGGCTCTAGAGTTTTAGATTACGGTTTCAGGGTTTTAATGTGTTTTTCACGTGGCAGCCTTTATTGAGGGCTCAATGGGGGATCATTTTCTGTTTCTGAAACAACTGTTAGCCAGTAAAGTCACTCTTTTCTTGCAGCAGGCAAGGAATATATATCTCAAGAAAGCGATTGCCATTTGCAAGAGCAACAGACCAGCAAACATAAGGGTTTCTGGACTCACTTCCTAGTGCTTTTACACTTTAACTACAAATGTAAACCTTTCCTGAATTAGGCAGATGCTAGCAGCACCTTGCCTAATTTTACTCTTATTCAGTTCCTCAACTGCTATGAATATTATGAAAAACATACAAAAAATATGTATATATAAAATATATTAATAATTTTCTTACACACTAGAAGACAAACATCCCAAACCTGACTGACTGTGACTCTTTCTAGGATACTCAAGTTCCCACACTACTAACAGAGCCACTGGAACTGCATTTTCCAATTTGCGGTATATCAAACATTTTATAAAATATCCCTAAACTAGAAAGAAAACCTTAAAAGTCAAGATTTCAAGCAAAAAAAAAATATTCCTTAGAGTACAGGAAAACAGAAAGGAATGAAAATATTTAGTGTCTGATCAATTTTCTTTCATTTCCTTCCCCCCAAGCACATGCTTCTGTTGTTAAAAGTGCTTTTTGTAATGAAAAGTCTTCTACCAACATTTTCTTCAACCAGCTGTAGTAAATAATATCTCCTAAATGTACTTCCAAGTCTCAGTTCTCAAAATTCACAAAATACATGCTCACATGTATCCTGCCTTGAAAAAGAAACACCCTGATCCTCTGCTGGTGAGGTCTGTGAGGTGCCTGTGCCATTTGAGAGTTACCAGTCTGGTCACTGCCTTTCACTCCAGAGCTCCGCTGTCTGGCAGAAAGAGCTTAGGATCACACAGCTACAACATTAAACCATCACTGCCTGACACATTTCAGACACTGTTGTATATATCCCTTAAAAAAAAAAAAAAGAAGAGAGAGAGAGAGAGAAAAAAGGGAAAAAGAGTAGCCATTTACAAGGTAATTTGAAATAAATTAGAAAAAGAATACAGCAACATTTCCAGCATGTAAACATGACAAAATGGAAGGGACAAAACTGACCAATTGACAGGGAGTGACTTGATCACCATCTTGTAAATGCTATGCTTCCTCTTCCCAAGGTCAAGTGTAGTATTTTTGCTCAACTTATTCAAAAACAGTTTACCAAATTGAGGCAGGGGAAGAGGAAATATGTATTAATGTTTTATCCATAGTACAACACTATTCCGCATGAATTCTTTAAGATAATATATTTCAGTCCCAAGGTGAACAAAAGATGTGAGTTCATAAATTCCCTCAAACTCTTTCCCCTAGATTATGAATAAAATCATTGTTTTTCTTCTTAGAAAGGCAATGAATATTATGGCTGTTTTTCTGAAAAAGAGACTGGTGTTTTAGGCAATTTTAGGAACATATCCAGATGGTGAGAAAAAGACACAAACTATTAGAAATAGGAAGAGACATACAATATGCCAGAAGAGGAGCAGTTTCTAGGTCACTTTATAAAATGCAATGATCTCTTCCAAAAGAAACTATCTGAAGAGAAGACTTGAAGAAATACTAAAACACAAATTGAGAAATAAACTAAGGAGAACTTCCAGAAATTAGTGTTCCCAGTTTGTAATGGAAGTAAATACATGAAACAGTGAATGAAGTTTAAACTTCCAGGTAGCTGTAACAAGAACATCCATCACTGACAGCTGCTTTTATTGCTGTTAATTACACAGACCTGGCAGCTAAGATGTTGTCAACACTACCGATAATATGCACCAATCTTAATTCATTCATATTTATCATATTCTTGCCGTTCTCCCCTCATTTTACCCTCACCTTTTCATTTACCCTCATATTGGCTTATTTCTACACTGCAATCCAGTTAGGAAATGCCAATAACAACCTTTCAGTACCTACCTGGAAGATACCATGGGCTAGGTAGCTTAATCTATTAACACTTTTTGTAAATATTCAGGAAAAAAATCTAATGTATAAATACCTGGTCAGTTGCCCTGCACAAAGCTCTATGATGTTCTCCCTAATTTACAATTAGAATTTGAACTGGATACTTTAAAGTCAGTTAAAGTATCTTTCCTCTGAAGCAACTGTCTACAGCATCTAAACACTACATCATCTACTGGGGTGGCCCAGCTGGCAGTCTGTGACCCCAGTCTTGCCCACAGGCTGCTTACATTGAGATACCTGCCCTTCTCTGAGGCAAGTGGCTGCTGCTGCCATGAAGACACAGGTGGAGTGAAAGGTATTCTTTTGTGCCTACACATGAACCACTGCCATTACATAGAGCATTTTGAGACAGACTGCCTCTTTCTCTCCAAGATTTCTTGTTCTCTTGAACCTCACAAAGGCCATGTGTCCAGAATACAAGCGCAAGTTCTGCTGTCTACTTTTCAATGCCAAGCTGAAAAAATGCACTGAAGGACACTAATTTCCTGTGTCATAAATAAGTTTGCCCGCCTTGCTGAACAAGAGCAGATGCCCAGAGAATCAGATATGACTGTCCCTAAGTATTTTCTGATATCATTTCCAGCTCACACAGAAGCTGCACATAAGACAAATCAACTTAAATCCAACTGACCTGGTATCACTTGCAAGGAATCATCCTGCTGTTTCAAAGTGAGCTACTGCAACATGCAATGAATGTCATGAAGCGGCTCCACACAAAAAGTGACTCACTGTCCATGAAAAACACCTGAATTTAGACGAGAAATTTGCTTCATATAGTTTCCAGCCTCCTGTAGACTACAGATCAGAGCATACTTTCCATATCCTACACTACACAACCCCTTTGCAATAATGTGCATAGTTCATATATTTACTAGGTAATTGACTGTTTACAGCTTTTCCAGCACAATCAGTAAGAGAAAGGTTCAGTGATACTCCACGGAGAGGAAAGGAGGAAACTTGATGATTAAAAACCAACTTTATAAACTTACCCTCCCATAAAGTACAGTGCGCTAAGCAAAAGTAGGAGCTAGATGTTTTACAAAAACAGGTTTACAACACTCCTCAAGAGCTCTCTCACACACATTTGATGGATAATGAAACCAAGGCACCAGCAATATAAATGACATGTCCCCTCAGTCAGGAATAGTGGCCTGGGTCCCTGGTTTTAATCCACCTACTGAAGACACCACTGAGAGCTAGTATAAGATGTGTCAAGTTCCTAAGTAAAACAAAAGTTAAGGGAGACTGGGTTTCACTGAAACCTATCCTTCTGACAGCTGCCCCAGAAACAAAGGAACAAAATCCACTTTTGTTTGCATAGCCATGTGCTTTTTTTTTTTATTTCAATTTTGAATCCAAACATTTTGGAGTATAGATATGAGCAACTGAATAAACTGATATATTTATCTGTAACATCTAGTATTTTTTAATCTTTTTTTTAAAAAAACCTTTCTAAGGGTAGACTTAGATTAGACCTCAGGAAAAAGTTCTTTACTGTGAGGGTGGTGAGGCACTGGAACAGGCTGCCCAGGGAAGCTGTGGAGGCCCCATCCCTGGAAGTATTCGAGACCAGGCTGGACGGTTTTGAGCAACCTGGTCTAGTGGGAGGTGTCCCTGCTGATGGCAGGGGGTTTGGAACTAGGTGATATTTAAGGTCCATTCCAACCTAAAACATTCTATGATTCTGTGATCCTATGATCACAAGATTTTTAGCATAATACTATTTCATAATATTTACAACAACAAATAAGAACTGGCCACACTGGTTACCATAAGACACTTGAAATCTGTCTAACCATTACTTATTGTTCCAAACCTTGTCTTCAGCTGACATTTGTTTACCTAACATGCCCTTATGTGAGCTGTACAAGCGCAGTTTTCACCTGGAAGATGGCACAATGAACCCAATGAAAATGGGCATTTTTGCAGCCACTGCCAAGCAGGATACCAATCATTGCCATGCAGACTGAAAGTTTTAGCTTGTTTTCCTACCGGAAAAAAGCTTGTTCACCCTTCAACTTTAAATAACTTTTGAAAGTGTAATCAATCAGGAGCTAGAAATACAGAGAAAACCAAGTTTTAGTAGTTTATGTATTCATTAATTAATTTGAGTGAGTTTATAGACTTTTTGTCCTCTAGGATGTTTAAGGAGTCCAACAAATTCACTGCAGCAGACAACTGGCAAGACAGAACATTATAAAGACATTTGAACGCTAATTTACATAAAACAAGTTCAAACTGGAGACAAGGCATTTTTATACCTTTATCAATTTTCCATATATAAATATATATATGCAGTAATACAAGGTAAATAAACTGATTCAGACACTTTCCCAAACAAACTCGAACAGCACAAATGTCATGTATTAACCACAACAGAACAGGAGGAAAAATGTTGTCCTGTTCTCCTTCTCACGACTCTTAGCGTGTTTCTCTAACTTACAGGGCTATATCTCTGCAATAAAAAAAAGCATCAGAATTAATCCTTCATGCCAGCTGTCTTTAGTTTGCTTGCAGAGGGACTAGTACCCCACGTTACATAATTTCAATGAAACACATTCTGTGAAATAACAAGAGAGAATTATTTCACCAAATTACCGTGTGTTGCGATGTACTAGACTGATGCTACCTCAGGCCTATCCAAAACCTGTCCGATTTCAGTTTGCTCTCGTGCTCTTTCAGGCTTTCTAATTTACAACATTTTATCTGCAGATAGCATGCCTTTGTAATTTACAGCTGAAAGCTACTATCTTTGAAAAAAAAAGAAGATTCAGGAAACAGTGTTACATTCTGCCCATGTAATTTTACACCTCAAGAAACAATGAAAAATTATAAGCTGAATGGAATGGGCTTGGCAGACTAGATATGTGAAATATATACATGTTTGTGAATCCCACAAGTATGCAACACAGCATATTGGAGATGTTCCTGTGCTGAACTGTACTATTTATCCTCAGATGTAAAGCATAAAAAATTTGCACACATTCAGCGTCTTTAAAAATATTCTGGGACGTGTGTGGTGAGAACTTCAGTGTTCTTTCTTGTACCTAACCCAAGTAAATAATGACTTCCTCAGAAATTTAAGCCCTGTACATCTAGTTAACAGAGAATATGCTATCAGAGAGGAGGACTATTTTTGTTTCATATTAAGCACATACATGCTACCAAAAATGTACAACAAATTACTTCTGGGGAGGCATGGAGCCTGCATGCTTCAGCCTAGATTCTCCCTCCATTAGCCATAAACTGTCAACCCCACCATTTCAATGATTCTTGTCATTTGTTGATTTGCTGCTGGAGCTGTTAGAGAACCCTGATACTGAGTGATGTTTCACTAGACACAAAGTCAAAAGGGAACAAAGGCTTTTTCTTGCACTCATCTAGACAGAACAGGAACCTCTTAATAAGCAGTGGTTGAGACTGTCATGCACTATGGGCTGCCATCAACTCTTCTATGGCATAGATTCATAGGAAGCTGTGTCACTTCTTTAACCTCCCATAGAGGGCGTATGAACAGACCTGAATAGTATTATGACAATGCTGCTTCCAACAAAATTAATTTCTGGTATAGGCTCTGCACCAGAGTTTCCGGGCTGACCCCGTGAGTGACACCAGGCAGAAGTGCTGGAACAGCATTAACACCACCTCTCCAACATCACCCAAACATTGTTTAATGGCAGATCATCTTAAAATGACATACTGGCAACCCCAGAATGGAAATGTCTTGTTTATTCCTCTTTCCCATACATTCGCTTAACATGCAGCCAACAGTTATAGCTCCAGTAGAGCCAACACCTAGGAAGCTAAGTTTACCTGGCCATGTTGTATCATGAACTTATTTGGCTGTATTTATCAAAGAAAAAACCAACTCCCAAACCCAACAAAACAAGTTAAAATAAAAAAAACCCAACCCAAAACCATCCACCAAGTTAAAAAAAAAGGTAGGCTACATAACATACAAGCACGCTTTGTGATTTTCTGCAGCTGTTCCCAGCATTGCTTAGCAAATAAATTTAACACAGAATGTCATTCAGAACTATTTTTAGCCCTTGCTAGTGTGTTAGCACATTATCATGATTAATCATTGTTATCATACTAATGTACAGGCACTTAAAGATGAACTAAGAACAGTCACATGGTACCACGTATTGCTGACTCATCTTTTATATTACCATTTACACTATTATTATATTCTTTTTGTAGTATAATACTACACATCCATGCTACAAAGAGGAGAATATTAAAAGTGCACTGAGATCTTAATTTTGCAAAAATTTAAATACAGGCCTAAAGGAAATATTGGCATATGTAATGTCCTCTAGGCCACAGAGGTAAACACATGCATAAGGCTTTGCATAAAATCCACAGCTGCACAGTCACGCTCCTGGAATGGAAGTAACAGTGGAATTAGATTTAGAGGTGAAACTTCACAGTAAGATAAACAGCTAAATAGGTCATGTCCACAGAATACAGCCTACTTCACACACTTGCTGTCCAGGCTTACAGCTATCGTGCAAAACATCACATTCATTCAATATTTTTTCAAAGGTTCATCGACTGGTCAAATCAAAACCATTTCTATCTCTAATGCTTACAGGCATTTTTCATAAATGAAGGCTTTGGTCACAATCATTCTTCCTCACAGGGAGCAGACTACAAACTATAGCTGCAAACAACAAACTACAAAATACCTTTGGAAAGTGTTTCTTTTCCTGAACTGATTCTCCTTCTATTACTTTGTCTGCATTTTTACAGTATACTCATCACAGTGCAATATGAACATTTCACAAAGGTAACATATCCATAGCATTTCACTTCTTTTGCAGGGATTTTCCTTTTTACTAAGCTTATTTTCATCAGTAATGAGGTGGCCCCAGATGCCTTACCAGGGATACGATAAGACAGCGAAGTTTTACATTTTGTCCGGGTGACACACTTGTAATTGTTCTGAGGTCTTCCTGCGGAGAGCTGCAAATCTGTGGACCACTGCTCAACAAATGCGGCCTGGCGAAGTTTCACCTCTGTCCCAGTGGAAGACAGCTGTCAAAGGAGTTAAAAACATGCAGGGTTAAGGAAGCCTGGGTCTGAGTTGGGACAGTTAGCTCATTTGGGGACCATTTGTTCCATTTTACCAATTTAGTGTAGTATACTCTTGTGTCAGGTGCTTTACACATGCCAAATATCATTTTAAACAACCACTGCACTTGAATGACTGTAATGTGATGAAACACATCTAATAAACCGAACCAGAAGAGCTCAATGTTTCATTTAAGCCAAGGAGTTTCCTTATCCACTTCACAAGAAGCAGAGAAACTACAGCCAAAAAGACTTGATCTTCTGGCTCCAAAGCACTTTTCTACCACATTTGCATCAAGTTTAACAACACTGAGAGTTAAACTCAAAGCCTTCGAATGGATTTGGAATGCCAGACACGGACTGTTAACCAGTCCAGTTTTATGATTGGTTTGTTTGGGGGTGGGAGTGGGCATGCTGGCTTTGTTTTGTTTTTAAATTATCAGTGTCACTTCAAAAGTAATCACATTAACTATCAATTTCTGCTCAACCTGGCATGGGTGCCTACTCTGAGAACTCACAAAGCACCTCTGGAAGACACAAGAAAGCAGCTGAGAGAGCATCTGACTGCAGCACTTTTCCTATGTGAGGGGATGGCCCTTCTCACTCCCCACAGCATTTTCAAGGCCCAGCTATCGTGAAGTGACTCCCGGGTTACTCAGTGCAAATCTCATGAGGAACTGGGAGAAGATTTGGAAACAGAATACCACTGGCTTAGGTTCACCAGAGATGAATCACAGACCTGGAACACCTGAGTGAAACAACCAATGCACACTGTAAGGCTCAACAGGAGTGAAAATTCATAGCACTATTTCTGATCTACCATATAAAGAACTTAAGGTTTATTTTAGGCCTTACAACAGTATCCAGCCAGGACAGGCTATTTACCCCTCCTTGGGAACTTGTGATGTCCTACTTGTAGGAAACCTCCAACACAATTATTTTGTTTATTTTGCAGCAAGTACAAGGGAAGTATAAGCCAAGCACACCTCGGTCACAGAAATAATCTTCCTGGCTTTGCACTTCTACTGCTGACTTATATAATCATTTTAACATTACACCACTCTTACTAAACAGATGCAGGCATGCAAAAGAAATCACTAAGCCCATTGACGTCTTACAGGGTTTAGGAAAGCCATGCAGGTAGTGAGGAAGCATGCCACAATGAGCAACAGCTTACAACACCCTTCTCCTTCAGAGGCAGAATGCTTTCATCAAAAGTGTGCCATTGTATTTCACTATTTAGCAATTTCATTAATTCAGAGACATTTTCAAAGTAATTGCTCTCCCCTTCACTTCTTTGGGGATTTTTTCCTTTAAGAGAGGTTACTCTCTCTAAGCCAGACATGCCTATTGAAACATGAAGGTTTATTTTATCACTTGCCTCTGTCTCATTTAAAGCATGTATTATTATAATTGTATGTAATTTTTTTCTGTATAATCCAAATAATGTCCGAAAGCAGCCCAGTGAGTGGCTGGTGCTTTGTTTTAAGCAGAAGCTCCTGCCTCAAAGATACACTGAAAGAAAAATGAATTCACATTTGTGAGATACTATTCCTACATGACGGCAGAACAACCCAGTCAGTCAGTCAGTCAGTCAGTCAGTCAGTCAGTCACAGAAGGGTAGGTAACAAGCAACCATTATTCTATGACAAATGCAGCCATTTTGTTCTATAGTAGAATATTATTTCCCCCAAATGAACAGCCATATACTATCAGTGAAACAATTTTAATGGATTGCAGGAAGGGCATTAGTTCAATGAAGTTTACAAATTAAGCCTACTTCATTTAGTAGAATTGCTTCATAATTAAAGAATTAGGCAGCATGTGCTGTCAAACTGACATTTGAAGGTGAAACACTAAGCACATAGTGCAATGTTTGGGGTTTTGGGGGGTTGGGTTTTTTTGGTATACTTGCAATACCTGAACTGTTAGGGAAGGCCATCAGATCCTTTTCTAGACTAGCCAGCATGTGCTGTTCAATAGTTAATCAGTCTGAAGAACATTCAACCATGATGTAAAAAATGTCTACCCTACCGTTAAGCAGGATGCAATTTATCAGTCCATATGTTGAAAGAGATGTTGTACAAATGAAATTCACAGCAACAGCAATAATGAATTGGATGTTTAAAAAGCTCGTCAAAGCAAGATGAACACCTCCAATTCTCAATCAGAAAGGCGCATTAAACCAACCACAGAAAGACATTTCCATTTCCAAGACATTTTAGTGGATTCACGCCTAGTCCTGGCTGCATTTCAATGAAGATAAAAATAAAACAACATGTACACTATACCAGCTCCACAGTAGGAGCACTTCCATGACTGGGAATGAAAGAAACAATTTCTGAAGCAGAACTTCTCAAAGACATTCGGAGTCAGTAGAGCACAAAAGCATCCTGACAGGATGGAAACTGAATTTGCAAGAAGTCTACTTTGAGTTGGAAGGGGAGAAGGGGAGAAGGAGAAAAGGAAAAAAGGAATGTGACCACCGCAAGTCCACAAAATTTACCACAAGTCTTTTCTGGACAAATTTCAAAGTAGTGGAAGGGTAAAACCAAACACAGCCAGTACAGAAGCACAGTTTTGTTGTGATTATAAATAATCCTCAGCAACAGAAATGTTTTACTCATTTGCATAAATCCATAGCATAGTGTAGCCCCTTCAACTTCAGGTGCGTGCTATCCTCAAAAAGATATTAGCCACTGCCCAACATGGCCAGTCTTTGCTCACTTCTCTTATCACTGTTATTGCTAGTGCTGTCAACTGTTATTATGGTATCACAAAGTCCAATAGTATTTGTTGCTCTTCTCAAAGCTTCAGATTAAGAATTTTAACTTTCATTTAAAAGAAGTTTCTGTCCCTCACAGTTGCAGAAAGACAATACAGAACACATTCAACAGCCTCAAAAGATGAAAAACAAGAACACACAATTATTCTCCATTTAAAAAACCAACCAAACAAAAACCCCAAACTAATTTTTTCAAACTTCAACTCATAATTTATGAGTACACAGAGACAAAAAATCACTTTGCAAATGACAGACAGAACTATGCATATGCTTATTTAACCAACTTGTAGTCATAAATTCAAGACAGTTTCTTGTCTCAAAAAGATTCCTTCCTCTAACATCCTTTAAAACAGAAACTCTACTGGTGAGAGGAAAAGCAGGTTCCTTGGTGACTGGTATCAATCATTTCTAGTGAAGGATAAATGAAATTTTTCATTATACAAGAGTTTCTTTATCATGCTTGTTAGAGTTAAAATAAAGGTCAGCGTAAGTTTCTGCTGAATCACGGTGTTGACAGTTTTAGGGACCTTGCACAATGGCCATGCCTAAGTCCTGACTACTTGCTGCGACACTTGATGTTGAAACAACTGACTGGAATACAACTTGTACGTTCTCTGGCTAATTCTTCCCCCAAATGCCTACCCAAGTCAAGTATCCAAGTAGGTAGTATGTGAAACTTAGTGATCAGAATGAATGCTAAATATTTCAGAATGAATTACAGAATCCTAGAATGGTTTGGGTTGGAAGTGACCTCTAAAGGTCATCTAGTCCATCCCCCCTGCTGTGGGCAGGGACATATTTCATTGCATCAGGTTGCTCAAAGCCCCATCCAAGAGTAGCCTACATATATTTCATTTGAACTGCAGTTCAACATGAAAACAGACTGCTTTTCACAAAGATAGTTTCAATCATAGAATGGTTTAGGTTGGAAGGGACCTTAAAGATCATCTAGTTTGAACCCCCTGCCATGGGCAAGGACACCCTCCTACTAGACCAGATTGCTCAAAGCCTCATCCAACCTGACCTGGAACACTTCCAGGAATGGGGCCTCCAGAGTTTCCCTGCGCAGCCTTTTCCAGTGCCTCACCACCTTCATAGTGAAAAATTTCTTCCTGTGATCTAACATAAATCTACCCTCTTCCAGTTCAAAGCCATTAGAAACCATCAATGGTTTGTTAAATTCAGCTTTACACTATCCTCTTCTACTGAGATTACGCAGGAGCTTCTACCAAGATATTTTATCAGCTCCCTCTGTACAGTGGGTATTATCCAATCCCTCTTTGAGCGCAACTTCTCAATGTCTACATGAACGTAAGTTATATTTCAAACTGGAATGCCAAGAGAGACAAAAGAATTCCTCCCATTACCCAAATATTTGGTATCAGACAAAGCACGTAGGTGTAAAACAAACTAGCGGGACCAACCACATGGATTTTAACTATGGATATATGCAGAATTTTAACACTGTCAGGGGACAGTGTTACAGTTTTACCCTTTAATTACAATTTATTTTCATCTTTACATTATAGGTATGAATCCATGCTGCCATACTTAAATCTATTCTCTCTCACTTGTGTAATAATGTAAACCCTCTGCACGAAGATACCTCTAATGAATCCCAGTTACTGCAAGTGAATGCTTACTGAAGAAACACTGAGTGGCAGTTACTTGGGTGAAGACTGGAACAGTTTAAGCAGCTTGTAGCTGGGGGAGGAAGGCAACAGGGAGGGAGGGAGAGAGACTGACTCTTTTTGTTTTCTTTCTATTACATCAGCTAAGCGAGCCGATTTTGAAACACACCACCATGAAGCAGTTAAGTACTGCTATCACTGTGTGGCCAGCTGTTTCATGGTAGAACTGAATTCTTTCTGCCACAGACATTAAACCTGGTAAAATTACTACAAAGTGGGTAGGTGTCAGATAACACGCTGAATTGCTCTGACCTACAGAAACTCTGAAGCACCTAGCAGTGCAGGTTATAAAATAACTATTAAGATTAAAGATTGGACAAAATGTTTAGGAGACATCCTTTACAACATCAGTAGTTCATGTTTATAAACCAATAAAATATTTGAATGCAGTAAAAAATAGAGCTGTAAAAACTCATGAAAATATTATATCTGGTTTGATCACCAAGAGGGCAATCACACACCATTGTTTTGGGCTGAGACTATGTGGTCTGGTTTTAGACAGGCAAGTCTTTCTTTTAAAAAGAATTTGATTACTCTGTAGGTCTTCACCCGAGAGATAACCTCTCCACCCCAAGCTCCCTTATTTTAAGTTCTAAAGGTTTTGTCACCTTTTTTTTGTTGTTGTTGATTGGTGTTTTTTTTTTAATAAACTTTAACCAAACAGCATAAACCTTGGATTCCTACATGTCCTTTTGACAATAAGGGCCTGACAGACTGAATGATCTCATCAAAAGTGAGGGGGGAAAAAAAGAATTATTTTTTGTACTGCCTATCTGATTCGGAGGGAAGGAAGGAAACCAAGGGCTAATGACAAAGGACTTAGTCTCAGAAAAAAATATACATAGTTAAAAAACATAAAATAGCTTAAGTGATCAAGCTGCCTAAAGTCCTATGGGTCAGGATTTGTCATTGTGATAGCATAAATCATGAAGGTGACAAAAGCTTACAAGATTTCCTATACTCCCACGCCTGTAAGGCATGCAACTATCTGCTGCAGAAGGAACACTTCTCCTTTCTGAGTATCAACATTCACCTAGCTTCACTAATGAGCCTCTACTTTTGGGCCTGCAGCTGTGTTAATAGTACTAATGATACACCAAATTGAGTATGGATCATTGTGTCTGTGCACTTTTGGAGCATTCCTCCTTAGATTTACACAGACCCCATACATGCCAGAAGTTACAAGTATACAACCTAGAGAAGTTGAAATTCTCTCCAGTTTCTTCAGGATTTTCCTGTTACAACGTGCATAGCCAAATCAGTGATGAAAAAATCTAAAGCTGGTCTCACCTTGGAGGAAAACATCAGTTTAAGTATGCTTGACTGTACTGAGATTCCTTCATTTGTCTTCACACTAAATGAGTCGTGAATAGAAAAATTATTCCACTGCTCAAGCTCATGTTGGAAAATACTGTGAAAATACTTTCTTCTTCATGAAAGATGATGATTTGGTTGGAAGATAGCCACGTGACACTAAGCAGTATTTAATTACAAATGTGAATGTGACTGTAGATCACAGAAATACCATGCTAATACCCTGTGTTTCTTATTTCTTGTCAACTCTAGCTCAATGTCTACAACCACTGAGACAGACTTCCCTGACTGGCCCAGCCTCTACTCACAAAGAGAATAAAACTATTAACCACGTACTATGACAGAATGAAGCTCATACTTGCATCAGCACGCTTTACTCTATGTTCCTACTTACCCCATGGAAACCACAGATCTATTTCTTAGCTTTCCACAACCATCTAATTCACACTGCCTAGTGCCTAAATAGCAAGCTCAAACTATACATATTTAAAATGTATATAAATGAAACTTATTATCAGAGGAATGCTTTCAGAAACCCCACCCCACAGACCATTAGGTTTTACTGCCAAACAGATACATATTCTCTCTACTTACAGCAACCTGAGCGCCCTTATGTCCTTCATCTGAAAAGATTTCAGCCTATATGGGTCCACGTATTGCTTACTTGTCATCCCTCAAACCCATTCAGGCACAATGAAGTAACACTGCTTGCCAGTAGAGTTACATCTGGTGTTTCCCAGGGCCACAAAATGAGTGTGCACTACCTGTCCTTCAAAGAAATAAAGTAAAAAATAATCACAATTACATTGTCTTGAATAGCTGTCCACAAGCAACATGAACAGAACAGCAATGTAAACCAGAAACAGAATACAATCCTACAAATAAAACAGCAGACCACATGGCACAATATTCTTGGAAGTAATGGTGAATTTACCATGATACATCTGATAGAGTAGTTGCATGCAAAAACAAAACTGCAACAAACTTGCTTGTTCATCAAATGTAAGCTTATCTACTGTATTCTATGCAATATGCACCACAAATTCTAAGTGTAACTCATTTAAAGATAAGCTCACATTAGCAGATGTTCGAGAATATATTAACATGCCGCAGTCCTTGCAAGCATGGGTTTTCGTATAGTTACTCAAATAAATTTATGTAATTGTGGTAAATTTATACAATCTGATGTTTGATTTCATCAACCTTTGGTAAAGTGCTGTTCAGCACTGGTTTTCAGACAATGTATGTTCAAGGAGCTCGCAGAATGACTAGTCAAGAGATACGGATGTCTTTGGAAGAAACACCTATACCCAGTTATCAGCAGTTACAGAGTAGAAGGGTTAAAATTTACTGTCTTATTTACTGTCTTCAGAGACTAGACACATACGCAACTGCCGCCTGAAGCAAACACAGAGACACCACTACCTCTGAAAGGACCATCACTCTTGGCAACATGGAGACAGTAAGTTGAAAAATGTATCCATATTTATCAGAAATTATCATTTCTTTACTTGCTGTGGGAAATGAAGTATAAGGAGTTCTGGGGTCAGGCTACAATAACTATTGTAATTGGTTCAATGACCTTTCCATAAATAAATGGATGACAAAGGCACTCTGCGTGAATTTATTAAGGTACACAGGAAGAATTCAGTTAACATTTTTCTCAAAATCAAAATGATAGCTACCTTTCCTGGATTTAGTACAGCTACTTCTCTCTGCATACTGCTAGATCACTCATGCTACAAATGAACCTACAGCTTTTCCACCTTTACAGTGGAATGAAGTACACGAAATAGCAAGCCATTTAAAAACCTCTCTGACACAGAGCAAGCACGGGTTTTTGTCCTTTACCTCTTTGTACTGTCAGGTATGCACATTCTTGATGCATTTGGGCTCATCAAAAAGTTCAAAACAAAACCAAAAAAACCCTTCATTAAAATTGTAGCTACACAACGCTGTTGCTACAATTGCATGTGTCACACAGGAGGACATTGTGAAGTTTAGGGATGGATGAATAAGGACATGAGAGCCAAGTACCTTTGAAAAGGAAAGGGTTCCATAGCTTGGATCATTTCTCTATTTTGTACTGGACCTGGACACTAAAACCAAATGCCTTCAGGTGGCAAACTCATAATATGAATCCAACGTCTAAAGTCAGGTTTCACACTACCTATTGCAATATTGAAAGCAAGCCTCGATTCCAATACAAGTTTAGCATTCTTACATTAAATTATCAGTAAGATCAGAGTGCAGTGGCTTCAGCCTAAGTACATAGAGCACATAAGCTTTGAACAAGCCGTCTTGGGCACTGCTAATAAAATAGGCATAGCAGCACACAGACTCGCAGTGACAGCTGGGCATCAACCCATTTTTGCTGCAGTTCATAGGGAGTTCCATATTGCTGGAACTCCACTCTTCTCAGCACTCAAGTTAGCTAATTTAAAACCAGTTGCACATGCACTATTATCTTGCACTGACGACAGTGTAGACATACGTTTAACAAAAACTAAATAAAGGAAAAAGTCAGTTCTGTACATCACACAGTCTACCTAGAGCTTATAAATACTTCAAAATAATTTGGGTTTCCCTCAGTTCATGTATGGATTAATAGTTTGCATAAATACTAAATAGGAAAAGATAAAGACAGTAACTAGTAAGAATAATAAAAGAAAACAATAAATGAAAATAGGCAAAGTAAGATGCACAAATAGCAATGTACCTACAAATCTGGAAAATTAAATGCTGCAATGACTAGACACAGAAGAAAAAGGGGAAAAAACACTGATTGGTGTTTTAATATTTTACTCTTAATAGTATCAAAAAGGTTGTCTAGTCAACAGAAATGGACAGTAATGCTGTAACATTACAACATTAAACATTACCAAATGAGATAAAATATTTGCATGATCGAAGCACTTGATGTATGGATACAAACATATCTGTAAAGCTACATTTATTTTCTATCAAAACAAAAGATACTGTACACAAAACCACCAAGACAACTGAGTCTAATAGGATGCAAAGACTGCAACTAAACATATGCAAAGGGAAGCAGTAGAAGCATGAGGCTAGTCCCAACTCATCTCAAGATAGCCAAAAGGAATAGGTTGTACAATTACTTCAGGTTTTAATAGGGGCTACAGTTTAACAAGCTTAGTAAATAAAGTACAAAATGTGTCATTGTGAAAATAAGTTTTCAATGCAACAAACAAGAGCCAGAAGTTAATTAATAAAAGGCAATAAACTAACGGCCATAGTCTCAGCCTGGAGAAGACATACATATATCTCTGAAAAGGCATTCACACTCAGCAAGAATAAGCTAACAGTGGGGCAAAGACAAGATAAATCTTGCTGTACAGTCAGATACTGACAGCAGTTGTTGACCCCCATTCTCTAAATATCAGTGTCATCTTGTCTTTGGATTACATTATTTATATAAAATACAGGATTTCTTAATCTCATAACAGAGCAGTTTTGTATGATTGATACAGATGTTTCAGCCTTAGAAATCACTTTTTCTGCCAGTTCAGTAACTTCATTTCTGATTATACAACACATTCACAACCTCAAAAAAAAAATGACTGCAGGTCACACTTTGTCTGGTACTGAGTTAGTGTATTCAACAGACACCTTTCTACTGATTTCACTGGGTTTTGGAATATTTCATTAAATGGTGTTCTAGTTTGCAATAAATACATCATATTTAGTGTCAACCTGGTACCTTTCAGTTATGTTTTGAAGTCCAGATTCGACAAAGTAATTAGTCTAGAGCATCCTACTTCCCTGATAGATGTGCTTAAGGACCTGTCACAACAAATCTAAAAATCAAACTGAAAATCACTTAACTGATAAGCTGAATTTTAAGGTAAAGCATCCTTGTTTCACTAGCTCTCTTCTCCCTTCCAATTAGTATTATGACTCTAAGAAAATTTTGTCTTTTTAAGAGAAAGGTATCACCACTTAATATTCTCTAATATCCAAGACCAGCCAGACACATTCTGCTATACATTCAAGGCTGTATAATACAAAGCAGAAGGAAAATCAATTAGAAACTTCTAGTTATTAACATCTTAACATAAATCAGTGTGACATTACTGACCGAGCTGCAGCACTAGGCCATTGTCCTAGTTAATGACCAGAGAAAGGAAGCAATGTCATAGAGGAATGGACAATGTTATTCAACACTGGCACTCAAAGTTCCTCTCGTGACACAGTGAATAGATGGAGACTGAGTCCTACTACTGAGGGAGCAGCCAGCACACTTCTCTGGGCAGCAAGAACAATGGCAAAGCCACCTGGTGAGTCTCTGTCCTCTTCCACTGATTGTATATTGTCACCAAAAGCAGGTAGCTAATACTCATATTTTACGAACTGTTTATTATTTGGTTATTTTATTTTTTTTTAAGCCCTTAATTCTCGAGCCACGTAAGGACCACGATCACATCTTTCATTTAATATAGACACACACAATAAATTCACATACTTTATTGAAATATATTATATAATCTTATTTATTATACAAGATACATCTTTAACTATATCACAGATATAGATGATTATTTTTTCTTTATATACACATGCATTTTCTGCCACCAGACTTCTAGAATTTAAAATGCAAAATTAAATGGTGAAAAAGTTAAAAAAAAAAACCTGAGAGCAGATGCTGCACCAAACAAGTGTGGAAAAGCACAGCAGCTATGTAGATGAGATTATAAGAAACAGCATCATATCCAGCTACCTTCGATGTCCCCAAAACAAGACACTAAGTTAGACTGACGAGGCAAGCTTTTTGCTGCTGGACATCTGAAGCAAAGCCCAGTTCACATCACTCACATAGCATCTCCAAAAAAACCTCCCCACCACAAACAAACGACATACAAGTCAGATAAAAAGGTCTGCCACTGATGATTTTCAAACTTGCATTTCTAAGCCACTTTCACAACCTCAAAGGAATCTTTCTTAAGATTTCTTAAGAACTGAAGTTCTGTAAAGCCAGTGACTCAGCCACAGGATTTACCCCTTGACACTCTCACTGTTCATGCAGCTAGCTCATACGTCCCAAGGGAGAGCCATGTCTGGTGTTACCTCTTACTAACTGCAACTGCATAGCACATTACCTCATTAAAACTACATAGGAAACATTAGGGTGGACAGTCACAAACAAGTCCCATATGCCTGGATCCCATTTCTTCATCTAATTCTCATCCCTCCAGGACTTGTGGGCAGGCAAGACACAATGAAATTAATATTAGTTACCTACATCACTTTAAGCATTACCAAAGGCCCATTCCACCACATTCAACTGTGCCACTTGAATACTGCCTCTCAATACATACCAGCAGAATTCAGATTGGAATAAATGAAGGAATGGCCTGAAGGACAAGGCTGCCAACTTGTGACTTAGCAACTCTAAATTGACTTCAGCAACAAGTCCTATGGTGGCGCTGAGCAGGTGCTGTATGGTATGATGGCTGATAAAATGCAAACAGTTCCTTGCTGTATCCCATTCCATGATTTCCCATAAGCCAATTATTTCCTGCACAGAAACTACACTAACACAGCAATGAGCATCCAATAATACATGCTGCTGAGAAATGTGGTAATAGCAAACGCTGAAGTCCCAAGGCTACAATTGGAGTCTTTTCTTTAGCCAAGAAGTCAGAAAAGGCAGGTCAGTCAGAAGTTTATCCGGTTGACCTAGATACCACTCACCTTAGTTAAACATCACTCAGTTACTTTTTAGATCTTTTTTTTCATGGGTTTGTCTTACTGGACAAAAATTCATTCATAAGTGTTTTTGCAGTTGACATATTTAGACAAAGATCCCTATGTATGCAATATTCAATGAGCAGTATTTATAGCATTTTTAGCATGTTTTGCCTCAAAGTATCTAAAGATGCATTTTTGCTGGCTTTAAAAAGAATGCTTTTCAGTTCATAAATCACAGGTTACAGTAATTGAAGAGAGTTCTGTCTCAGTAATTCCAGTTGGCTCCTCCATCATTACAACATAACACGACAGCTTTCACAATGCATCACCTTCCTTAAACATAAACGCTATCTTTCTGAAGTACTACCAGGATGTTTGGCACAGTTGCCAGTCTGGATTACAAGGAGCAGACCGCTACAGCAGTGATTTGCTCACAGCGGAACGTCATTTGGGCAAATCCATCTACCCTTTATCGAAAATTGAAGACAACAGGTAGAGTAACAGTCACAGCCGTGGTAGTCATCTACCTATGATACGTATGGCAGGTAACCTTTGGTGATAAAACTATGAGCATCAGCTGTTAATGCTCTAACCTAACTACCACCAGTGGAATTTGGAGGCTCTGCCTGGTCCTAATCAATTTTAAGAAAAGACAGCCAGAAATGAGCTATTGCAGAACACATTCATCACCCACACTGCTGATGTTATGATTTCTAGGACTCATTATAAGGCTCTACTCGATTGCCTACAATATATTCAGCTTCCCATCTAAAGGTACCTATGGGTTAACTGTAGTTTATTTATGGATTTTAGCAGTAAAATCTGTTATTTGACTAGATAACTAGCTGTATCTTCCACTGAATTTATTATGAAGAATACAACACAACAGTTGAACAAGATGCAAGCTCTTGCCATGGTACAGCACCACACACTTTCAGAGCTTTCAGATCAAGTACTAAATGGTTTAGCAGGAAAGCTCAGTTACTGCTTCATTGTAGCTGAAGGCAGGTGTAGCTTTTTGTGGCAATTTCTATACGAGCAGTTTTTTGTAGAGCAGTCACATCCAAAAAGGCAGGATCTGTGCCCCGCAGAGCTGTTTGTTCAAAATGGCAGTAAGTAGTAAAACACTAAAGAACAAACATGAAACAGACAATGACAATGACAACTAGAAAGCTGAAAATATATATTACTTAAATCAACAATGGATCTAATTTTTGTAATGCTTTATTATCATAATCATAACGTTTTTCTGCTCATTGGTGAGCTCCCTTGAGATCCCTAGTCCTTCATATATGAAACATAAAACAATTAAGACTTTATTTAGTGACTCATTTAAAGATTCTCAGCTTTATCGTGTAGATTTTAACTTACTAAGTCTGTTTTAATAATCTCATAGACAATAAAAACCTCAGAGAAAAAAATATTTCGTACTGACTCTTTCTACCCATCCCTCTCCAGGGAGACTCAGTATACCTGTATCACAGGCTTTTTTTAAAAAGAGTTCATTTTTATGAAGCTGCATTAATTTTTACCAACAATCTAGGCCGATAACCAATGTCCATTTCAGGCTGAGTGTTGCACATCTTTGTCCTTCAAGCTTATATTTATCTCCCATTGTTCCTACCACAAACCCTACAGCAAACAAATAATAGTCACAAGACTCCAGTTGTCACTATAGGATTATCTGTCAAAAGCAGTGAAAGCGCAATTCCATACAAGTAGAAAAAAGGAACTTGACTTCTTTCAATGAACTGTTTGTCCTTCAACTTTCAGAGAATCTGGGCACTGAATTGCAAGACGTCCTTAACATCTATAAGCTTAAGAACAGACACTATAATAAAAAAATCTAAAAAGAGTTTCTAAAGGGCAGATTTGAAAATCATCAGGCAAGGAAATCTTCATTGATTTCAATGTGACCATTAGAAGTAAGAAAATGTCCAAGCAAGAAGCTATAACTTGTTCCAGAGTGAACTTTTTTCTGCTCCCTGGCTGAGGTTATCAAAAAAAACTTTGTAAAGCCCCCACACTGCCAAATGTTTTGTAAATTGCAGCTGCCAATCAAAATCACTAAAAACTGAAAGCACAAAGGGAAGCCTTCCAGAAATTATTTAATGACATGGAATTATATTTACAAACAGGTCCTTTCTCTGGGATGCACAGCAAGTTGAGCCATTCTTTGTGTTTGCTTTCTGGCATGGGAGTTCACTGGAGCAGAAATTCCCTTTATCGTTGTGTCTTATGCAGCAGAGATAATGTCACTAGTGATGCAAATACATCACTGCAGCAGAATATCATCACTAAGGAGCTGATTGTTGAAGGGACTTTATAAACTTAAAACATTTTTTCGTTTTTTAGAATATGGATGCACTTGGGACTTTTTTCAGTGCTTTAAACCTATAAAAAAAACCTTACACAGGTTTAAATAAAAATGAAAGCAATAGTACTGCCTGTTATTTCAGTTTCCAAACTACAATTTGCTATATCAATCCATGTAACTTTGCATTTTAACCCAAACAACACCAGAGGAAACTTAAGACAGTACTTCACCTCTTCTTGTTTCAGGAAACCAATACACCTAGCATAGACAGGCTTTTTCTTGGCTCTCTTCTCAGTGCTTGGGAATGTTAGGACAGGTTCAAAGCTAGCCGATTTCTCCCACCAATCTTTCACAATATTACGTGCAGCTATTAGAAAGTAATCCAATTAGGAAAAAACCAAAAAACAGTAAGCCAACCACCTTTCTCCACAAGTCACACATGTTAGAAAACCAATGGGTATTGCTAGCATGCCAAAATAATGTACGACCCCCAACTGCATCCATGAGATTTTAGGTTCCCTAAGGTGAAAAAAGAACACTCGATATGAAAATCATTAATGGGAATGCAGAAGTTTTAAAATCTTTGTCTATAATGCCTCTTATACTATGATTGTAATTTAATGGAGGTGAGGATAGTAAAGGGGGATAATTGTCCTGCTAAACTAAAAGCCAAAGACCCTGTTTTACACAGATTTGCCAGTTTCATAAGAAAGTTGGACAGTTTTTTGCATGATACATTGTTCTAAGTGAACTCTACTGGGTGTCATAATCTGTTAGTTAATATTGGAAGAGGCCCGAAGGCCCCGAAACAAATGTAACCTTCAAAAATGGCAGCTCGAACAGTCTAAACACACATCAAACCAACTGAAATGGTCATAATTCAGTAAACTCTTAAAGCTGAGGTCCACTTGACACAGAACAAATGACTACTTCAAGTGCTGGGACATATTCTTTCATAGTCTTCACCAGACTTTACGGCTCCCTCCTTCTTTGAGATGGTTACTACCCATCAGTCAAAGCATTTATTAAGCCATGATTTAGGGAATGGACAGTGAACTACAGATACTGTTGTACCAGAAACTAGACCAAAGATGCGATACACAAATATATTTTGCTATTTTAGTATATCATACTCTGGTCTACAAAAGCCCACTGTGAGTTTATCAGCATCCCACACCAGAAAGTCAGATATATTACTGTAGTGCAATTATCGGACAAACAACAGGAAACTGTAGGCAATTATAAGAAGACAACAGAAAGAACTTTCCATAGAAGTAAAGCATCCTGATCCATTGAGAAAAAAATATCTGCGAAAAGCCAAAACAAGAAAGGAGTAGAGATAGAAGAAGGGCATTATCTTGCAGCATATTGCAACTGAAACTGTGTCTGATCATCCTGATATGTGCATGTATCAAAAAAAAAGTAATATATCCAAAATGTAGAATAAATGAGAAATGCATAAACAAGGTCTTCCTTCAAAAACATGTTGGTTTTTTTCTTCTCATCATTCAGCGTGTTTACATATAGTTAGGGTTTAAAGTATTAAAAATGAAATGATAATAGATTTTCCTTTTCTCAAATTACTGCCCATATTATAATGACCTTTGGGTGGACCTTGGTGGTTGCTTTAAAGAATTAATTGATCCTACTTCATTACAAAGCTACATTCCTGGAGTTGAGCTTCCTCATGGAACACAGTTCCTCTTCCCTGACATTCTCCCTAGATTTCCTGAAGTCCATTACAAATGCGGGCAGATACACTTTCTTGATGATATTTCTACTTGCATACAAAAATTGAAAACTTGTCAACCTGTCTCCTAGATCCACATTATGATACCAAATCATGTCATTAATGATTCCGTCTTCACTGTAATAAGTTTACAGGAGTTGCTGGTTCACACCACGTCCTATGCAGGCGAGGCAGACTGTTGCAGGGTGAAGTGGTTCCCCACTTTCTTGTCTTTTCTTTGTCTGTATTGTCCTGAATCCGCAAAATAATTTATTGTGTGTCTAACTTCAAAGATAATAGCCATTATATTAATTTCCATGGCACTTCTTACATGTTTAGGAACTTGCTAGTGTGCACTAATTAAGGACTGCAATACACTAAAAACAGTACAACAGATTGCATTCCTGACCTAAAATTACTCACTTCGTATGGAGATTTAAATTTATGATTAGTTAAAATATAATGGCAGAAAGCACATTAGAGGAGAGAAAATTCACTGTATAATCTGAAAAAGTAACTGAATTTGACAGACTGCAGTGTGATTTCAGAATGAGGTCTTGCCATTTTGCATATGTAACTATCTAGAGCAATTTCACTGAAAACAATCTTTACAGTAAAATTACAGGCACAGCATACCCTAGCTAGCAGAGTCCAGTCGGTATTCTTTGTGTGGCACCTTGGCAATCTTTATGTGGAAATCTTCATGGTTTACTTGCAGCAATGATGCCTCCAGTACCCCCTTGTTTATTTTACTAATTGCTTTTCCTTTTAGGAGTGATTTCTTCCTCCTTTAGCTTCACACCACACTTCTTGCCC
This sequence comes from Chionis minor, assembly GCA_013398295.1. Classification (NCBI taxonomy): domain Eukaryota; kingdom Metazoa; phylum Chordata; class Aves; order Charadriiformes; family Chionidae; genus Chionis; species Chionis minor. The sequence continues at coordinate 293,579 of VZSF01002860.1, read as the reverse complement.
TAGAATCACCACAAGCATTTGCGAAAGCAAATGGGGAACAAGCATCCCAGGCTGGTCTTGTTTTTAATTATTCTTCTGTTTGTTTTCTGTATAATAGATAGTATAACAAGTACAACACAGAAAGCGTCATTTGGAAAGGCCGTAGGTGACCACAGCTCTGGCTGTCTTTAAAATATCATCAGCTGTTCCAAGGGAAAAAAAAGCCTATGAATAATATTCATATCTAACAGCACACTGCATGTCTGAATGTTATCCAGGATAAATCAAACTAGATATATGAAAAAATTTAACCAGTCACTTGCCAAAAAGTTTTTATTACAATACCTGTAGTCTTTCTCCTTCTTGCTGTTGACAATAGCAAAATGCCTACTCTCAGTACTAAATATCATCATCCATGGAACTTTGGAACCGTACTCAAGTTTTAAGTGGTATTTTAAGTTTTTACATGCTACAGCAAACTTATTCTGAACCAAAGCCATTAACGATAAAAGTAGATGTGAATGTGTTTACTTGACTAATATATGGTATCTTTGTATTGCCAGGATGGCATAATGTGAGCAGAGCATAGCCTTAATCTGGATAAAGAACGATGAAGCCACTGCAAACATAGGAAAACCTCTAAATAAAAGGACATCTTACAGATGAATGGGCACATTAAAATCTACAGTAAATGAATCCAAATTTATCTTAGTAAACTGCCCTACAAATTCCACCATATTAAAGAAAACAAGAAGCACTCGTTAATGAAATAAACCAAAATTCATGCAGACCCTAAGACATTATCCATTTCAACGTCCTGTGTGACAATGGGTGCTATCCTGCAAAATATTATTTCCAAAACACCAACTAAGGTACAAACAATCTGCATCCAGAACTGAGAAAGGAAAGCTAGATGTTATTTGTCACCATAGGAACATATTAATAAGCAGAAGTCAGATAAGGTAGATCTGTCATGTATTGATACAGGTGCTGTACCACACACCATGTGCTGTTAAAACACAAATGGGACTTTTAAAAGCAATGACACCTTCAATCACTTTTCCTGCGTGAAATACATGTATTTGTATTGTAAATGCAATACTTTGTCTACGACAAAGACCTTCTAAAAACAGATGCTTTTTGAAATTATGACATATTAGTGGAAATAAGGAGCAGTAGGACAAACAGCTTGAAATACAATTGACCCAACCAGTACCTTTTTCAACAGAACTCAACGTGTTCAGAGATTAAGTGATCTGACAGTTCAGGTGAGGCTGCTTTTACCTGCACGTGCAATGCAGAAATTCAAGTTATCTGGGAGTACCCAGATTATTCTTGTAAATTATCATTGTACGTACATTTCTCAACTAGGCTATTCTACACACAGTAAATGAGGCTGGAAATATCGAACATAAATCACAATATCTACATGGATATTAAGAACAGTCAGATAAAATAGTTAAAATAAAATCCAATAAGCCATACCCTACTACAGGAAACACATACAGAAAATGGCAAAGGATAGATATCTGCTCACTGAGCTGGCTGGCACTGATGCCATCCTGTGCCTAACTCCTCAACTATTCCAAGGCTGAGAGGTTTCATGACACCTTGAATTCCAGACAACGATACCATTTGTGTTGTTGCCACAGCATTTCTGATAGTTCACAGGAGGCAGCTAATGTCAGTAACTCTCCTCAGCATACCATTCAAACATCCTACGTCAAGATATGACTATATGAACTGTGTCAAGAGCAGAAATTTAGGACTAGTGGAAAATTCACAAAACCAGAAACTTTCCATAGGAGTCTCAGCACAATCTGCTCATCAGAAAATCAGCTCCAAAGTATTCTTTCATTTGGAATGCAAAAGTGAGAAGTACCACAAATCAGGGGAATACTTCAGAATCATGCTTTAACTTCTGCATCTCTGTTTTTAAAATAAAGGTAGTTTTATATGTCTCTCATTAAATTGCTGTGAAGCTTCCTAAACACCTACACACAACTAGTGTCTTTTACAAAAGACAGGGGAAAAAAATTATTTGCCCTAAAAAAGAATATAAAAGTGTTTTAACCATTGTGTAGAAAATAAAGAACAGGCTCCTTTTTCCTCTTTTTTCCCCACCCAAAACCCAAACTACCCAGTGACCTGAAGCTGATAGAAAACAAATCCACACTATGAAAAAAAACCCAACAACCCAACAAAAATGATCCAGGGCTAATTTTTATCTCATTTCCTCAAAGAATAAATCCATAAAGTCTTAGCTTTCATCACAGTAATTAAGACCAGATATACAAAGGTGTAAAATAAACCAGAATACGGACTGTATGTCTTTTTCTCTTCACTACCACAGTTGTGTAGTGAAGTAGCCAGTGTGATCAAGAAAGTTTTGCAGGTAACAAACAGAAACGTACCTAACATCTATACGAAAGATTACAGCATAACATTTTGTGCCAATTTATTGCTAAGTACTTCTGCCATCTTACTTACGACTCTCTGATTCAAAGCCTTCTACACATGCCCAAAGAGTTGAAAAAAGAAGGATCTCACATGTGACAGCACAGCAAAACCAGCCTTGTTCATACTAATGTTATTCACATTTCTTAAAACAAGAGCACTTTTTTCTAAACCCCACATTATATTGCAGTATCTGGCACATATACCAGCTATAAGTATCCTACATAAATTTATCTCCTTATATTCATTGAACGTATGCGGTGCTTTGAGCACAGAAGTCTACATAAAACAAGCCTTTTAATTTGGCAGCCAAAGCAACATTTCTTGCTTCTTCTTCTGTCCCTCACAGTGAACAGTAACGTTACTCAACTTTACTGCAAAATGGCCAGTGTGCATTTCTCACAGAATATGTTTCACAAATTACTTCTATTTAATCATTGATCTATTAGCAGACCGTCATTTTACTTTGTTATAAAGAGTGAACCCTAGGAACTCTGTATGCAATCTAGCCATGTCCCTACTATTACTGTTTTTAAACTGATGTTAAACATAATCTTAATTTAAGCAGTAACAGCTGCTTGGGTTTGGGGGCCTTTGTGGAGAGGGGGGGAGGGGAAGTAATCACAGTTAATGTTTCATATTCTGATTCTAAACAGCAGGTGGTTCAGATGAATGCTCTGGGATTTCAATTTGAAATTAACTCTGAACATTTTCCACTGCTGACAGTGCAACTGTTGCTGATCATTTAAATGGTATTGGCAAGTCTTCCCATGTCAATAACCACTTATTCTCAACGTAGTATGGATGATTTTCTTCATGTTAGACCCTAAACTATCTAGATTGCTGATTACATTTGTGGTTCTGATCTATGACAAGGGACTGAACTGCCTGGAAGTATTTCAAGCAGAAGTATGTTTTTCATGCACTGTGACATCACATGTCGAAACACCAACAAAGTCATCTTGTTGGTTTTTATCCTCAGCCAGCAACGAAGCAGCACATGGCCCCTCGCTCACCCCCTCACAGCTGTGGGGGGAATCAGAAGAAAAAGGCAAAACTCAGGTTGAGGTAAAGGCAGTTTAACAGAACAGCAAAGGAAAGAGGAAAAAACCAACAGTAATACTGATAGAGGAATGTAAAAACATAAAATGTTACGCACCACTGACCAAACCCGGGAAGCCCCAGCACAATCCCAAGTGGCAACTTCCTGCTCCCTCCCTTGGCCAGCTCTTGGCTACAGACTAGGCGTGGCTCACATGGTATGGAATACCTGTGCTCTGGGTCAGCTTCTTTGGAAAATTAACCCTATCCCCACTGGAAACAGGACACTCTCCACCCAGAAAACATGAGCGTTCCTTCAGGACATGTTGAGAGCCTTAGTATCTCATATTGCATCAATATTGTACTGCTCAGCAAACAAATAAAAAAACCCCTTTGGCTGACCAAATTGTTTTCCTACACTTGTTAATATGGTTTTCTGAGATGTGATTCTATCATCAAAAGACAACGGAACACATATCCCACTATGCTCTGAACTCTAACTCTGAGGACTCCAATCCTTTCATGCAACCATTTGCAAAAAATTGTTAGCATTGACTATGTCTATTTTGTTCTCTGGACACTGTAATTAAGACAAAAGTAGGTATGCATGCTGCTGAAATGCAGAAATGTTGCTGCTGATCAAAATGATTACTAGAGAGAGGTCAAGCATCCAAACGTCTTAATACTACATGGATTTACATGTACATGTACTACATGTACATAATACCTATGTCCTTGGTTCACTCAAAATGAATTATGCTATTAACAGGCTAGTTACATGTGCACCCTTCCTATACTTAGTAAAATGCAGAACCTCCAAACCACCAATTCTGTGCAATTCATGCACTTCAGTGAAAGAAGTGGGTCTCTCTTCAACCAGTTTTTGATAAAAGCTTAACTAATATCCTGCTGGCAATTTTAAAGATGCTGAACAAACATTTACCAATTAATTTGTCAGATCGTTGTTAACTCAGTTCTGCTTTACAGAACTATGCAGGAAATAGTTCTGAGCTTACAGATCACCAGAAGAATCACTGATGGGAAAGAAAGTTTTAATAGTGAAAAAACAATTGTTGCTGCAGAAATGGTTTGAAGAGTAAAAGAGTGTGTATAACACAAAAAGGTGCTGCCTACTCCTAACACCTGTTAAGACTTTTTTAGAAATGTGTCCCAGGTTCTCCAATGACCAGAACCAGAGATAACCTCTGCCTTACTCACCAGAGAATGTCAAGATATGTCAGTGACAAATGAAAGAAGTAACTCAGTTTATTTAATCAGGAGAATTAATTTATCAAGCTATTAGTATTTGGCTAAATGTCCAACACAAACGTAACTGAATCACGTGCAAGTTGGATTTTGTACATCAAAGTAGAGGTCATGCTTGGGAAGTTACATGGAAGGCCTCAGCGCTCGAGAGACATGTGTGTGCAAGTAGTTTAAACTGCTGTTCCCTCTGTTTAATGACCAAAAGTAGTACCTCTGTGCAGACTTTGTAACAGGACACAGGCTGGAAGTAATCTTCTCACGAACACCATTAACAATGGTAGTAATATGGACAATAAGCAGCAGTCTCTATTAAAAACTAAGAGAACTATTATCTATCACAATGGCGGTCAGTCTATCAACTGCCTGTAGTGAGAGTCATCACCAGCCAATTCACACAAAGGGCACAAAATCTTGCAAAAAGTTTACACAAGACACTGGAATGAAGGTCTTACCTTCTCCATAGCAAGAAAAGACCTAATTTATGTCCAGAAGCTAAATCCAAAATTCTTCATATCTTTTGGTCTTGTTTATCTTTTAGAATAACTTCACGCTATTTTTACTTCTTTATTTTTTGGTTTTGAGACACTAAATTCAGAAAAAAATATACCATACACAATAACATTTTTTCTATTACTTACATATTTGGTTTCATTAGCTCCTATTTCTGGAGTCAAGAAATAAACAAACACTCATGACACCAGGTGTTAATTACCTAAAACACAAGTGTGTATCTAACTACTTCATCTGCTCATTACTAAACCTTGCAGAGGCAAAAAATATACTGTTATCAAGCAGAATATCAGCATCAGGCCAAGAGGTCAGGTCTCACTCAGAGATATTTCAAAACATTTGAACATTACACCAGTGGCAAGAATATGAATGAGATCTTCCCAACAAACACACACTTTCAGAGACAGGCAAAACACGTTTCTGTCACCTGTGCTGTCAGTTACTGCCTCAAAGAAGCATGCCTTCTGACAAATACCAAAAAGGGGGTGAAAAAGTACAAAGAAAAAAAGGGACAGAAACCTGGATTTTAGACTGACCAGTTTTAGTGTGTTTACCTTTATAAAAGCCAAAGACAAAATCACTGCTGCAGACTTTTTTAATAAAGATATGTTTCTTCAATGGCAAGTCATGACTGCCTTGGGAGTTATAAAAGTAGTCAGCAGCAGCTCACTTCCACCCTAATCAACAGTGGTTTAATTCTTGCAAGGTAGAAGGAGAAAACCCTAAAATTAACAGCTGTAATACACAAAGGAATGCCTAACTCTCTTCAATTGCTGGCAACAGCATCCATTCTTCTAGAGCTTGAGAGGGACTGTAAACCACTGCAGTGAGGAATTAGTGCATGGAATACAAACTAAGGCTGACTGAAGATGTCACAGGAAGACAGAGGAGACAAAGGGGTCCATCCTTCTGAAATGCTTGAAGAAAATGGCCTCATGGGAAGCACACAATTCAGACAGGGGATGGTATCCTCCTTCATCAATTTCACTCCCCCTTAATTCCATTCCTAAATTTGCTTGCTGCCTTCACAATTCAATGCATTCCTTCTTTCAAGTATCTTCCTGTGCACCTCATTTTCTCTCCTTTCTCTTATTTTGTTTACTGTGCCTTTTACCACTTCCTTTTCTGCTTATTCTACCTGTACTACCTCCTCTTTTTCTATTCTGTCCACTGATGTTTTTCACAGAATCACAGAATGTTAAGGGTTGGAAGGGACCTCTAAGAGATCACCTGGTCCAACCCCCCTGCCAGAGCAGGTCCACCTACAGCAGGTTGCACAGGATGGCGTCCAGGCAGGTTTGGAATGTCTCCAGAGTTGGAGACTCCACCACCTCTCTGGGCAGCCTGTTCCAGTGCTCTGCCACCCTCAAAGTAAAGAAGTTTCTCCTCATGTTCAGATGGAACTTCCTATATTCAATTTTATACCCATTGCCCCTTGTCCTGTCACTGGGTACTGCTGAAAAAAGACTGGTTCCCTCCTCCTGGCACCCTCCCTTTAAATGTTTGTAAACATTTATGAGGTCCCCCCTCAGCCTTCTCTTCTCTAGACTAAAAAGATCCAACTCCCCCAGCCTTTCCTCATAAGAAAGATGCTCCAGCCCCCTAATCATCTTCGTAGCCCTTTGCTGCACCCTCTCCAGCAGTTCCCTGTCCTTCTTAAACTGGGGAGCCCAGAACTGGACACAGTACTCCAGATACAGCCTCAACAGGGCAGAGCAATGGGGAGGATGACCTCCCTCCACCTGCTTGCCACACTCCTCCTGATGCACCCCAGGATGCCATTGGCCTTCTTGGCCACAAGGGCACATTGCTGGCTCACGGGCATCCTGTTGTCCACCAGGACTCCCAGGTCCCTCTCTGCAGAGCTGCTTTCCAGCAGGTCTCCCCCAACCTGTACTGGTGCATGGGGTTATTCCTCCCCAGGTACAGGACCCTACACTTACTTCTGTTGAATTTCATAAGGTTTTTCCCTGCCCAACTCTCCAGCCTGTCCATGTCGTGCTGAATGGCAGTCAAAAGAAAGTCAAGTAGACAGATGAGAAATAAAAGCAATATAGTCAAGAACAGTACTTTTATCATATCGATGCTGCATCTCTAGCTGTAGTTTAAAGATCACTAAGCCTTACTGCTAGACACCAATACTTTCTGCTGTTCCACCTGCAAGCTCTTTAACCTCAAGAGTCCTCATTTCAGTTGCAGTTAGTGGAACAAGATTTTTGAACACGGGACATGATTCACACCAAACTGGTTAAGGGAAAAAGAAGAACCCCTATTTTATAACACAGCAGACAGAATGGTGTTTTTTCATCTACTTCATGCAACCCTTGAATACCTATGCCACCTGTAGACAGGCAACGAGGACAAAGTCTGCTGGGCAATTAAAGACCTATTTTGAAGTAGTCTGGGAGAAAAGAAAAGGTAGGAAGCAAGTGACAGATTTTTCCAGTGATGTGCTCCATGGCTAAGTTATCCTGCAGATAGGGAATTGGAGTTCTAAATTACTTTACAACTCTACCTGAAACTCCTAATACTGCTGAATACATCAGTAATCTCTGCACACACGTTGAGGCACAGCATCAGCAGGCAAATAAAACAAAAATCACACCAAAAAAAGTCACTTTTCATACATTGGTAAAGCCAACAAATGGTCAAGTCATCCTAAACTCAATTCGTGCATCTAAAGCCAAATGTATGTAACTATTTTCAGGAACCCCAAGACCAGGCTATTGGTTTTTGTTTAATTATAACACTGATTAACCTGTCATCAGTGTCCCTGATTCTCCAAGCTTAATAGTGAAAAACAACCTCTTAAAATTCAATCCAATGGAGCACTCAGCTGGCAGAAAACATGGACAGGGTCTCAGTGTAGAAGGAAAAAGGCTCCCTGGGAAACAGTAGCCTTACTCAGCTGTTCTTTTGCAGATTTCTGAGGAAATGTGTAAGGCCACAAATGCACAACCTCCTGAAGTCAGACTATCCATATTAACAGACTTTCTTCTTGCCAGGATAAACTTCATTAAACTCCCTTCATACACAGCAGATTAAGCGCAATTGATCACATACAGAGTCAGATGGAGTTGGGAAATGAGCTGTTTTAGAGAAGCAGTGAGCAGTTCAAAGCAGCTGATATTTTTCATTTCATTTTCTTAATAAAAAACAGCAGTAACTAAATTTAGTATTACTTCACAGTTGGGGGGAAGGGGTGTGAAAGCAGCTGTAAAATCAATTAAGACCTGATAACATTCTGCTAGTTTCAGAAGGTATCGTATGTCAGACAGCCTGGTAACAGTCCCCTTTTGGTCAGGAACACATAGGATTTTAAAACCCACACCACCTGACAGGTTTTTTTCCTCTCAAGTCCTTCTGTAGCAACTGATCCATTCCTCACTCGACTCCCATAAGGAAGTCCAATTCTACATCTCCAGCTGCCCCTCAAGGGAAGCAAAAGATTTCTGCATGCCTTAATGTCTATCTTCTCCACCTTTGCCTATTTAACAGTTGCCTAAGATAGATCTAAGAGACAAGGAAAAGAACAGTGCAGACTTCATTTTCCCACCAGACTCCTAATGCTGCAGCAACAAGTGCGCTCCACCTCTTCTGTTCACTCTTCAGTCCACAAGTTTCCAGTTTAGGATGAAGGGAGGACAAGCCAAAAGGGAGGCATAAGATGAACTGGATCACATGAAAAGCTGTAAAGGAGGTAAAATGGAACAGAATGCTGATGGGATGAGACTGTGAGAAGTTTACATGCATTACAAGGCCAAAAAAGAGATAATGAGAGGGTTGAGAGTTTGGAAAGGCATTGTAGATAGGAAATATTTTAGATCATAGCAAAGAGTAAGCATTTTCCTCTTGCAATGCAGAGACAGTCAAAATATGTTGCTGTAGCTTATACCTGAAGAACAAAATAGAAAGAAAAAGTATCAATTTATTCCCTGTGTTTCTGATCTCTTCTTTGGAAATGTTTGGTTCAAAATTTAAAATAGTTCATGCTACTGATGCAGTAGAGCAAAAGGCAAAATACTTCCTATTGTTAGAAACTGCCTCTTCCTTTTCAGAAGTTTTGCTTCATTATGGCAAAAGCAATTAATATATACTAAAAGGAAAACATATCCTGGAGAACAGTAATCTCTTAATGCTGTACAGCAGAAGGATGCTATTGATTGTGCATGGAAACAAAACCCAAGTTTCTTATTTAACCTACTGACAACAATACCCAAGTTTCTTATTTAACCTCCTAACAATTCCTACTGATAAGCACTTCAAAGAAAACAAAACAAAACAAACCCCACCAACACCAAACACCAGCAAAAACGTGAATACCAAGACACAAAAGAAATGTTAACTAAGTAACAGACACGTAATATAAAGAGCATAGTCACCAGACAGAACTGTTGAGGGGTTTATCTCAAATTTTTGTAATTTGTATCACCAAAAAACCAAATCGTCCCACTTAACTTCTATATCTTTCTGCTAAACTATTAAACAGTCTTGACTGAGGAACCTTATAAAATACCAACCCTGCTGGTAACATTGCTATCCTATACAACACATACAGATCAAATCTCATGTCTGCTCAGTCAGGCCAAAACCAGCAGAGCTGAGGTCTCTAACTGCCTCATACAGACTGCCTGCACCCAGAAGACAAGAGGTCTGGTGGTTCTTCATGTGAAGAAGAAACAGCTGCAGACTGCTTTGAGAGGATTAGAGGAGTGAAACACAACTATCCTCAGAACCAGAAGAAATGCAGAGGACCCAAGTGAGAAAGAAAACCAGAAAAGAACTGGATTCCTCAGGATGATAGGACACACAATTCGAGCAAAGCAAAAGGATTCAAAAGCAAGGGGACGTTATCCTCACACAGTACTTGGTTATGAAACATGTTGACTCTTTCAGTAGCTTCCTTTTGAAAATTGCTCATCATTCTTCACAGACTGTCCAGTATCCCACTAAAGCAGAACCTTTTGAGAACACTTTATCATACAAGTCTAACAATTTGTGTCCTTTGGTATTTTCTGTTTCCCATTAACACACACCACTAAAAGAAAGTTATCATTAAAATAACGCATATGTGCCCCAAACACCGATATTTCTTTTTCATGTTTCACAGCATCCTAATATAAGCTGTAGAACTATTGACATGTCCCACTGCTCTACTAAGAGGAACTAGTAAAGGAGTCTCAGAACACACAGACTGGAAGCTCTTTTTGTTTCACCAGCTAATATTTCATAAGTAACTGCCCTGACATTCATAAGAATATTTGTGGAATAAGACATACCCAGAAAGAGGAAAACATTCACCGTGTGCCCCAAGTAGGTTGCAGACAAGAACCTACAAACTCCATTTTACTCTACCAACCTCTAAGATTTCCTCTTAAATTGTAAGGTTTTGTCTCCCTTTAACTGCAGTGAAAATCAACCCCAGTGTGTTCTGAGGAAGACACTTCTGAACACACCGAAATCACACAGACCTGGGAGACAAACTGGACTACAAACTGGCATTATCTTACACTTAATTTTCCAAAGAATTTATAAATCCACCTATATATTTGCTGGAACAGCCACATTCAGCACAGCAATGAAAAAAGCATACGTAACGCTCAAGCAAGCACTGTCGCTGCCCTGTGAACCTGCAGATGTATAAAATGACTCCCTATTTGCACATGGGTAGCCTCATTCTTTTGAAGTTCTGTGGGCTTGAAAGGAGGGAACTAAGGTAAACAGAAGTATCAGCTATGATTCTGCTGGAGATCCCCATTCTCTTAGTCATTAAACTGGTGCGGGATGTAAAGATATTCAGAAGAATTGTTCTGGTGACAGCGAAAAAGAAACTGAGACGTAGTGCACAACTAATTAAACTTTCACATGTAATGACTGTGAAAGGTGAAACAGGTGACCCAAAGAAGACGCAGAAGAAACGGTGCAGCAGAGTGTGCCATCCCTCCTTGCAACTTTCAGACACAGGCGAGTGTGCAAGCCGAATGAGGCCTCGGGATGCTCCCCCAACAGCTCAGGGCACTAGGGACTGCTCCCCTAACAAGCAATTCTTCAATTCGGGAGTATCACAAGGTAACAACTCTGTATATGCTTTTTATTTAATGGCCTTAATGTATATCATCTTCCATCTATCACAGGTGAGACATCTGTCTGCTCCTGTCAAGGTCCCTCATGACCTGCCTCCGCCCCTCTTAAAATTTTTCATCAACGATGGTATCAAATGAGTAGCCCTCCCATCAACCCAGAATGCGTGTCCATCATCCTGTAATCCTCATGCTCACTTTCATGTTACCTGCCACGTGTAGCAGTAATAACCTCCAAATGCCTGCTGAACAATGTCAATTTGTTCCTTAAAACAGTAATTTCCCTGGATGCATATAAACAAAAGAAAGAAATACCATGAAGCCACAGGAAGTACCATTGTTTCCACATTTTTTTCTTTTCTTTCAAGTGGAAGCCAGGAAGACTGGTCGGATTTTCATGCAGGCCAGAATTTTCCAGAGCTTTCTAAATAAAATGACAACTACTCCACTGGCCGTGTGGAAAGACCATATTAACTGTTTGACAGGGCCTATGGAGAGTTACAGAAGTGCAGATGTAAAAGGCTGATACCCAATACTGTCAGCAGTAATTAATTCTTGCTCATTTTTACTGTAATAACACAGGCAATGGTGAATTTATTATTTTGTAACAGGTAAGATTATATTGTTACTTATTAAGAAGGCACGTGTTATCTAAGCTAAAGTCAGGAAGGCTTCTGGACAAAAATAGGGGAGGAGGTACTGATGTACCAATGCACTGTTTAATTTAGCAATGTTGCCATGGAAATATCTTTTTTGCTGACTGCTGATGATTATCTCATGTTTGAAATGTGATTTATACACATTCTATACAAGAGCAGAGAAGCATATTTATAGATGGGTAAACCAAAATGTGGTTTAAAATGCAGCATGCTCCATGTACTTTTCAGAAATACATAATTTGTCAAAATAGACTATTAATCATGCAAATATATTGGCCTCCTGCAGTACATAACCCAATTACCAGAGTAAAGCAGAAGCCCTTCCCAGATCTGATATAAACAGGAACAAGAAATGTAATGCAATTCAATTTTCTTCCTCCTCTCGCAGTAAGAGAGAGGGACAGAACGAGAGACTAGCTGGTCCAGCAGCTGCTATTGTTATGAATTTCCAAATGCACAGGCTGCATGAAGACATATTCAGTCTACTGTTGCAGGATTTTTTGTCAGTTTTCTTCATTATCAGTTCTTCATTTCTTCATTGTCAGATTTCTTCTTTCCTTTTTGTGCCTACAACTCATTTTTATAACCAACGCTTCTCCACAAGCTTAAATGCATTGTTTTAATCTGCTTTGTCCTGATATTTGCCTGCTGTTTGATCACCCTCATTCCACACACTTTTCTATTTTGAATAATACAACGAACAGAGAAAGCATGGGGATAATAAACTTACTCTGTGTGTGTGTGCAAAGCAAGTGATGCCAAAAATTTAGTATCTCCATTCTGTCTGACAGCCCCTTGAAATAGTAACTCCAGAAAGTGAGGTTTTCTTTATCACTTGCAATGAAAGACAATGAATGAAGCCAGCAAGGATGAAAACAAAATGGATGGTGGTGACTAGAGTAGCTTAAAATGAACAAAAGAAAGGACCTATCTGAGAAATGAGATCTTAATGGTAGCTTCAGTGCAAAATGATTTATGCTACTGATAGGCAGCATAAGCATCTAAGAATCAAGGAAATAAGCACTTTATATTTATACTTAAATATATTTGTTTATATTATTACATACAGCTTGCAGTGCAACTCCTGAGAAGCAGGGGTAAGGAGATGTTTCTGTTGCATGGAAGGACATGCACTTGTGGGCAGCAGTAGGTATGGTCATCTCTTCTATCAATGAACTAGACTAGATGTACTGTAACTTTACACTAATGACTGACTTTCATGCTGAATACAAAGGTAGAGGAAGAATAGACTGCAAACTGTCATGCTGGTCAAGCAACAGATAGAACAATCACAATATGTTACTGCTGGAACTAAGACACCCAGCATTAGCAGATGTATACAATATAGAAATATGTAAATTTACTTGGAATATTCCTCTATTTCAGAACATTTGTCTTTGCTATTATCTGTAAAGTTACCGAGAGACAGCCTGATGCTGGAAGGCATACCAGTAGAGAGAGATTTCTTTTCTTCAGGAAATAAAAGTACTTAATATGTGGTTTTATGTAGTTCTGGGTACGTCTACATCTAAAAGCTTAGAGACATAAAAATAAAAACTATTCAGAATTAGGAATTACAGTTATGGAGCAATGGATAATTCAGATAACTAGATAAAACTTGGTATTGAAAGTCGCTGCTTTAAAATGCAAAAAGCAATGTATAATTGTAGATCCTGCCTTAAGTCACAAGAACCCAAAGGTCTCATATTGACCAGCCTGTGTAGCCAGCTGCACAAAAGCAGTTTCAAGGTAAAGGACGGAGGAACTGGACCACTGAAAGCAAACACAGACAACAGGTCACACAAATTAAAGACTCTGTAATTGTACAGACCCATCCAGAATATGCTCAGTAGTTGAAGGAGCAGCAAAAATGCAGAAAATTAAATTTCTCTTCTCCCACACAAGTAGCCAAAAATTTAGCCATACAAGACCTACAAATTGTTTGCTGAAATCAAATGCGAACAAGCTGTTCTTGTGTATAAGATATCATAGATTTAGGGTAACTACATGGTACAGTCACTTCCAAATTACAATTTAAGAGGGCAAGCAGGCCACAAGCCATCTGTACATGACAGAGGCACACTCTCAGTACATGGAAAATCTTTGCATGAAAATACCCAAACTGCAGACATGCTCTTCCTAGGCAATATAAGCTATTAGCCAGAATCCTTGGGTACACTCCTGTGTATCAGGTCTCATTTCTGAACCGTAAAGCTGGGAAAGGAAACCTGCTAGAGGAGTGGAAGACTGGAATTCAACTGTACTTTGTTCAGTATGAAAGCAACATAGCTATGCATTTCAAGTTTGGTATTGCAGCTAAAATTCATCTACCACCCTACATTTGAAAAAGGTATTTAAAAACCACATGAACATTGTGTTTGTAGTAGATCAAGGAAGAGCTGCTGATGAAATCGTCCACTGGGAAATGACAATCAAGAACACCACCACTCTTCAGTTCTCCCTCACTTATATTCTAATGTCAACTGGATAAATGTATAAAGTTAAAACTAGCATGCATTATAATCTTACTACAAAGAAAGATGCACAACACCAAAAAAGAGCTGATTACATAATATCTAGAAATTTTGACAAAGTACAAGGGTTCTTGAGTAAGCCAAATAAATATATCAATCACTGAGTCACCACTATCATATGTGGATACAGAAATAGGTTCTTTGCAATGTCTGATGTAGGGAAATGTATGCACGGAGCTGGTAAAAGTGGGGACTCGCAGCTGAAGCAAACAACCCCACTCTACAGGATGACAGCCTACAAGAACTTAAGAGAGACAGCAAGAATAGGATCCACCTTGATTTCAGACATCTTAACAAGGCTATCCCAAAACAGCATTCCTCAGTCCCTGTACCAGACATTTAGTAAAACCAAATTCCTAAAAACATACTTAGTAATCCATACAGATACTAACAAATCAGATCAGGTAATTAACTGTCTGAACTACATACTACGAAGGGGTGGGAGGGAAGAAGAAAAAAAAAAAAAGAATGTTTTTCCATCTACTTATTTTCGGCAATCGAATCAGCCGACAAAGTATTTTTGCCAACGAACACAGAAAAACATGAAGGTGCTGCCAGCATTCGTATAATAGCTGATGACATGATAAGAGCATCAATTCAGACAGAGACTGAAGCTAGAGATGGCAAAGGCCCAAGCAGAAAATTTTAAGGTCAGTCCAGGTAAAATCTAGTTTGTGATGAAATACGACAAATGCCTGGGACACCCACTCTTATCTGACAGAACCCACCCAGTGAATTTGAAGCCACTTCTAAATCTGAAATTGCAGCGTTTCAGAAGATCCAGTTGCAGAACATGCCAGATGAAACCTATTTTGGCCACTGTGGCGACTGCTACGTGACAACAGCTTAGCAACCAACAGGACAAGTACTCTCAACAGGAGAGCCAAGTTACCTTCTACAGTCAAGACTGTGCCTACACATAATGATTGTCGGTGCCCAGCACTGCAGTCACAGCAAATTAGAGTAGAGTACCAGGGCAACATGGACGGGAAACACCTAACACTGTATTAGCATACATAGCACACTTATTTATACTTAAGGAAGCAGAAGCAACAACTGATAGTTTGCACCAGCAATCAGAACTGCCACCACCATCTTTAGAGATGTACTTTACATAAGAAGTTATCAGTAAACAAATTAACAAATAGAAATAGGTTATGCATTCTGGCTTGACAGTACACACGTATGTAATGACATTACATCAAATGTAAAAATGACAGTTTCATTCAGGCACTGCATGAAGAAACAGACTCAAAGTAGTAAAGATTAAGTTCTGAGCATTTGAGTGTTAATAAGACCTGACACACATGGATAAGGATTAATCAGGGTGTTGTCAGGACTGTTATAATAATGGCTGCTTGAAATGCTGTTCAGTGGGTGGGATTCTAAAAGTGAGAGTACATTCACTTAGCAGTATATTGCAGTGCTCTCTTTAAAATTAATCATGAATAATCATTAGAGGGCTTCAGGTTAGAAGGAGGCAGTATTTCACATGACCCAGATCCTGGCTGTAAATCTACGCAGATAGGATTATAGCTGTCTGGTACCTAGTAATGAGTGCTCTGTTTTAGACTTATACCTTTTATTTCACTCTCGGTCTCTAATATTGGGAAACAGTGACAGAAAGTTCAGCAGCTTTAGCTAACAAACATGCTGTTATTACTAGGACTGAAGAAAACTATGATGTAAATACAACTGTGCATGTGGGAGGTTGTCAAAGACATATACTGGAGAGAAAACTGTGATTTTTGCTTCTGGAAACCTATTTTTTGCTGTGCTGCAGTTATGTTTTTCTGCATTCAAACCTAATGTAGTAATGTCCTTAATGCTGTGCTTAATTTTAAGTACCTGAATAGTCTGATTAAGGCACTGCTCAACTGCTTAAGGTTAGATATCAGGATGATTCAGTTGCTTAAATTAAGTATGCATACAATTATCCTGGTAAATTGAGCTCTCTCTTTTTCAGTCCTGTGGGCAGTACTGGATCCAGAAATGCTGTTGACAGTAACAATAAAGCAGCTAGAAAGGACACAATGCATGCAAACATTTCTTTCCATAACAGGAATTCAATTGTCGATAGATGCTGTTGTTTCTCATATCAAGGTTAAAAAATTAACTGCAGACTAATAATGCAGATGAGTATCCCAAATTTTGAATTTCTTCCATTCCAACTCCATGATTACATTGCCAATCTTGCTTCCCTCACTTTGAAGTTGTCTTATTAGTTCTACTGGAGACGGACTAGAATTACTCTAGTCTACTTCTAACCAACAATGCAGCAAAAGGATTATATTCTTTCCTACTAGAAAAAATTCTTCCTTATCATAGTTGTTCACACCTAAAAATGAACTGAGAACACTATTTTAATTTCTTCCTCCTCCTGTTGTAGTCAGGTACACTGTCTCATTGCCCCATTAATCTGTGGGTCACATATTAATATCCTTGAATGCAAATTCTATTTAATATTCAATTTAGGGCCAAATACCACTTAAATATGGTAAGTACTTGAAGTTCTAATATGCACAAAGGTTAAATACTTGTCAAAAATACCTTATGTTCTCACATCTAAATTACCTCTCAGGAAATAACAGATTTCTCAGTCATGCCAAAGTGTTTCTCCTATAGATTTGTATTTTTGAATTTACAATACATATAGTCAGATTTATATATACTATACAACAATGTATATACTGTTTTATGGGGAAGTGCCTTTTCAGCCATAGGGATGCAAGCTGTTGATCAACGTGAATGGCATTGACTTCTGTATTTGTTAACTTTATACATACTACATAAATAGTGACGACACAATTGAAAAATATTGGTAAGCAACACCAGGGTGTAATTTAAGTCAGAAGACATCAGCAGTCTTTGGCCACACCAAAATTCTCCCTCTCCCCAAGAGGTGGGCTTTTAATTTCCAGGTGAGATAGCTTCATCACTATTTATCATGGTTTGCATCCAGTTTTTTCTTTTTTTCTTTTTTTCTTTTTTTTTGCCTTCTATTTTTCCACTATTGTTTGTTTTCTTCTGAAGGAAGGAACGTTTTCTATTCTTTGCCTGCTGTGGTATACCTTGCATTGAGGCATCTGTAATTATTTATTCTGCCTTTCCTGCTGCTATGCAGGTTAAGATGCATTTCTGAAAGTGGCTGGTTATATGTTCCTGTGAATTTATGCTAAAAAAAAAGGCAAGGTCAGCTTTTATTTAGTCCAGCAGTTTTACCCTATTTGGTTTTTTATTCATTAAATGCATCTTGATGAGGGCCACCTATCTCCTTCCCAACAGAAAGGAAAGTTTTCCCTATGTTAACATTCAACTGATGTTAGACTGCTTTGTTTCCCTGCTTGCACTCTTCTCAACAACATATGCCTTGAGCACAGAAAAACACTGTGAAGACATACAAAGACTTTGCTTGGCAGAAACTAGAAATACTTTAAAGGAGCCGAGAGAACACATGAAGTCCTTCAAATCCAGCTTGGGCTGGGCATTTTGTCAAGGGCTGGAGCAAAGTGTTATATCCCAGCCAAGATTCAGGGTCTTCCTGCCTGAACTGACCTGTGAAATAATAGGTTGAACATGATGCTGTGCCCAGCAAAGGCTCATGGACTGCTTTCGTGGCCATCCACTACAGACCATGCTCCTTGGCTCTTGATCTCCACAGCAGCAGAGAGCACAGGGAGACCTCTATCCTCACAAAGGGTGACGCATTGCGGATCTGCAAGCCTGTCTCAGGCCTTCACACAGCTGAAGTTCAAGGGTCTACATTGACATGTCAGAAAGGCACAAAAGCCTGTTCCCAAGAGACACTACTATTTTTATGGAAAAAGGTGAGCTAGACCTCAGAAAAAAAAAGCAGATCAACCAAAATACGAAGTCCTAGTCTTTTCCCCCAAAATCTCAGACCCGCACTTCCCAGAACAACGTATGGTATTTACACAGTTTTTTCATCTACATTAAGTACTGTTGAGCTCATTTTTTTGTTATTAAACCGTAATATTTAAGGATCCGCCCAGATAGCTGCGCTTTAACTCTGTGGTCTACACAGTTGGAGGAGTGTCCAGGAGCTGCCTTTTGCAGTATTTATCACTTAAGAGCAAATCACTTACCCTCAATTATGTTTACCCAACTGTAAAATAGGGGCACTAGGCCTTATATCAACTTCAAAAAATAAGCATTATTAATGCTTGTTTAAGTGCTTTGTTATGCTTGAATGGAAAAGGAAATTATTATTATAATTTTAAGTGAAGCTTAATTATAAAAATGTTAACATAAGCATATTAGAAAAATGAACTCTGAATCGCAAGCCAGCAATTGCTTACTTACTCTTAGAACAGTAAAAGATGATTTCATATGCATCTCGCTATCACTAATCCCCACTTTTCTAAATCCCACATTTGTTATCCACAGTAAAGCTAAGAAGAAGCAACATGCAAATTAAATTTAGTGTCTAAATTTAGTGTTTAATAATGTGTCTAAAAGTGTCTAATAGTACCTAAAAGAAATAATACCCACTACCTTACTTGATGACATGATAACACTGGAATCTTGATGAAAAAAATAGCCTCCATCCAAAACTGTTCTGTTTGCTATTGTAATGGGTTTGCTCACTCCAAGATGCAGCCAGTGCTGGCCAAGGCCAAGCCCATCAGCAACAGAGGTAGCACTTCTGGGAGAACATATTTAGGAAGTGGGGGAAAACTGTGCAACACCAGCAGCGGTCAGAAGAGAGAGGAGTGAGGTGTGTGAAACAACTATGCAGATATCAAGGTCAGTGAAGAGGAGGGGAGGAGCTGCTCCAGGTGAAGACCATGGTAAGGCAGGCTGTCCACCTGCAGCCCGTGGAGGTTAGCAGATACCCACCTGCAGCTCATGGAGGATTCTGGAGCAAGTGGGTGCACCCGAAGGAGGCTGTGACCTCATGGGAAGCCTGCACTGGAGCAGGCTTCTGGTAGGACCTGTCACCTGTGGAGAGGAGCCCATGGTGGAGCAGGTTTGCTGGCAGAATTCGCGACCTTGTCAGGGACCCATGCTGAAGCAGTCTGTTCCTGAAAGACTGCACCCCGTGGAAGGGACCCACACTGGACAAATTCATGGAGGACTGTTTCCCATGGGAGGGACCCCACCCTGGAGCAGGGGAAGAGTGTAAGGAGTCCTCCCCATGACGAGGAAGCAGCAGCAGAGACTTGTGATTAACTGATTAACTGATCCCAACCCCCATTCCCCATCCCTCTGTGCTGCTCATGTGACTGTCACTGGTACAACTCCTAACTTGGAAAAAAGCCTAATTTACCAAGATGAACTTACAAAGTTACCAAGATAACTTAAAATTGGTAATAAGTTTCTCTTGCAATGTTATACACAAATCCTAGACAGCACAGCTCTTGCTTTAATCAAACAACAGTGTAAAATCCTTTAAGTGGCTTGCTTAGAAGACAACTTAAGACTTACAAAAATACATGATATTGAAGATAGTACAGTTTTTGAAAGGGAAGAATGAAGGAAAACAACTTGCTTTTACCTGACATAGCAACAAGAACAAAAAAACCCCATAAAATGATATCCAGCAAAAACCCTGTCTTGAGATCAAGAGATGCGTGAAGGGTTGCTGCCCAACATTAACTCAAAGCAAGTGTCTGTATCAGCAAACGGGATTTGAGCAGAACTGAAGGAGACATTACTTCGTCACTGAATGCGATTGGAATATTTCATCTAAATTCAATATTGTAAGCTTAAAAATCAAGACTTAAAAGGAAACACAGCTCTCTTAGCTTTACAACAGCATTAAGAAAACTGTCAGTAAAATCAAGAGAGAATGTCAGAGTTAATAGCAGACTGCTGCTACAGAAGTGACCAGGAAAACCAGAATGTGCCTGGTTCTTTATGCAGCTGTACCTTGTCTCCTCCCCCTGATATTCCAAAGACAACTAATTCAAAGAGCAATAATGTTATCCACTGGGTTACCTGCTCTTCCTTCCTGCATGCAATCATGATGTCTCTACGGCAATTTCCCTGTCCTCCAGACAACGTAGTTGAAGGCGAAGGTTTTGCTAATTTTGAACTACTAACAGAGTTGGGCACTTACTTCTGCTCTCCCACTCCAAAATTTATTAACAGATCAAAGTCATAATTGGAATGGATATTCCAAATGCTGGTAACTATTTGTACTTGTTTCTTTGGCAGATTTTCCCATGGTACTGGTCTTCACTGCTTGTCCTACCAAACAACTTCAATGACAAAGGCTTAATATCATATTAACCAGGAGGCTTTTTCTGCCCTCTTATGCAAACACCCTTTACATTGTCCTCCATGTTTCTAGACCACTGGTTTTGCAAGCATAGCACACTTGTCAGCTAGACTTATCGAATGTTTAACAAACACTCACTGACTATATGAAAGTCTCCTGCAAACAAATTGCGGTATGTCATGTATAGCATCAAAATTACCTTGTCCTGGACTCCAAGAACAACCACATCAAAGTCGCCACCATTTGCTCTGCACCACCTTCCCTTTCTCTTCTCCTTGCTTTTACTCCTGGGGGTTACATTACATTTCAATACTAAACATGGTACTTTGCAGACAAACAAACATTTATCATATGCAAGGAAAAATCAATTAATTCACTGACAATTTAAGTCTCAAAAGCCAGCGATGATTTACTACATATTCTATTTATTTAAAAACAATCCCAGGACTGACAAGTCAATGCAAATAAGCAAGGCTGATGATGCACTGTACTTGAGAATTAAGCCATAAAATTCTATAGTATGGAAAATAGTGCAAAATACCACATGTGCAAAGAGGCCAAGTTTTATGTCCCGAGGAAATAGCTTTGTATTCTGCAAATTTACTGCATTTTATATCTCACAAAACAAATTGCAATAAACCCCTGAATAGCTTGCTTTTTTTTTTTTTTTTTTAACTCCCCATTATATGTATTATGGGGAAGCCATCATTAAAAGCTTATTTAACATGAAAAAAAAATAACTGAGTACAAGGACTACATGCCAAAAAAAGAAGTGTAATACCAAAGCAACATTTTCTGATGGTAAATTTGAGCAATTTAATGTCAGCATCTGTTCTTTTTGATAAGTAGACAGATGTATTTTGGGCCTCACACTAACTGAAAGAAAATGCTTGTATCACTTACTAAAGAGCAATATTTAATATAATCTCCTAATACCAAAACCATAATGAAAATCTTATTTATTCTGATGACTTACTAGCCTAGCAGAAGCTTTGAATCCAAATATTTCTTTTTACTATAGGAACAAAGTGATTCCAGTGATGAATTTCACATTATCCATCTGCAGTATTACTCAGTATTGAAGATGGAATAATGGCTTAGATCTCTCTTGACACCATTTTTTCTTTTCATACATGGTAATGAAAAGCAGAAAGTTTCATTAATGCACAACCATGAAACCTACCAGGAGATACACCAATACCATTCACCGTGAATATAAACTAAAATTTTGGGGTTTATGGCTAGTTATATATTCATTAAGGCTACTGTAAACAATATCAGGTGGAGGTGTAATCAACATGAAAAAGCTCTCCATGGCTTTAGGTGTAATCAGCATTATAAAGCTCTTCATGTGCCATAAAGTGAAATGATGTAACAGATAGAAATCCAACAAAATGGCAAAGTTAAACTTAAGTCTTATTTTGTTTAAAACTAATTCTGCCTCTACCTTCCTATGTCTACCCCCAATTCTGGCTCCATCTAGCTGCCAGTTCTGCTGGTTGTCTTTATATATGCTTGTCCTTTGGAGCAGTGATACAGCCTTTCCAAACTGCAGCTTGGTGCTACAACACAAAATTCCTGAAGGACAGAGACACTCCCTTTCACGGACAAACAGATGGCACTCTCTCCCTCAGATAACGCTCATCTCCAAGTTGAAGCTTGCATTAGAACCTAAGGATTGCAAATAAACAACAACATAGGTTTGAAGCATCAAAAGCAAGTGCCTCATATGAAAAAAAATCAGCAAGACACATCCTGCAAAACAAAGGTATACTGTGTTTTTGTTGTCTGTTCGATCTTTTCCCCAGCCGGAGATTGGCGCTCAGTGCAATAACTGAAATAGTTACGATTTCTGAACTGGACATCAGCAAGAAAATTTTGTGGATCTTTCAGAGATTACACTATCCAATGAATTAAGGATTTGCTGATTGAATAAAGGAGCATGCCAGGCAAGGAAGTCTGCTTCATTTCCAAAATGGCTACAAAACACTCTCGTTACAAGCAAGATTTTTAAGGTACAGACTTACAGTCTGAACTTGCTCTACATCTTGAATCTGAATTTTTCTCACAGAGGTTAATTTTCATGGTATTGTGTTGAGGAAGTAATTTGTCTTTGTTCAGAGTTTTTAAGATCAGGCTTACTTATCACCTTGAGCTGCACTAGACACAAAATGAGCCCACAGATCTAACCTAAAATCATGCTGCTGCTCTTCTGGGCGTTCCACACAGTATTACTTCGAGCATCTGTTTTTGGAAATATCCACCAAACCTTTTCAAGGACAGTTTCTAACACTGAACCAGAAAAGGATGAAACTAAAAAGCAACTCAAAAGCAACTAAAAAATAATCTTGAGAAGAAACAGCAGACGCTGAAAAGGAACAGAGATGATGGATGCAAGACAGCAGCAGAGGACGTTTAACAGTTTTGTGGGTAAGGCATAGCAATGAGAATAACTTGATTCTGGAATCTATGTTTATTTCAGAAGCAAGTTCTAAGGCAAAATACTGGTAATCCTGATGGATGAAATAAAAACAGAAACCTTCCTCCTCTTCAGCTCTCCAGTGATCTCTGGATAGGATCAAAACCAGAGTTCTGCTGACATCTGCAGAAAGCAGAAGAGAGGCATAATTTAGACAACTAGTGGAAAGGCCAAATATTCTCTGTTTTGGTTTGTTTTTTGTTTTTTGGGGTTTTTTAATCAATATATCCAAAGTATATTTGGAAGGCATTTCTGTTAAAAAGAAGTCTGTAAGTAAGCAGAGAAAAGTTTATAGCTAGAATAATGTATGGAAGGCTAAGACAACTATGTCTAGCATTTGTGCTTCACCATTGTCTAAGGTATTAACTTTCACCTTTAGCATGCAAAAACAGTATCTTGGAAAAAAGACTAAAAGTCCTTGTAAATGACGATGTAGCAGAATCCCTTCAGAAGATGCCTGCATGCAAGAGAACTGCATTAGTTGTGAAAATGACATGTATTTTAACAAAAGTGCTTAAATTGCAAACAAAGTTGGAAAAGCAGCAGTGTAGTATCTAGAGCAGTAGTATCTAGATCTAGATCTAGAAATGGAGTTGGCGGTGGAACATTAGTAGTTCACATCACAAGCTCAGGAGAAGTTTCAACTGGGCTTTGTAACCCAGCAGGACAGGTAACAAAAACCTGAGGCTTGATGGCACCAAACTCCGTATGAGGGACTACTGGAAAAGGGAATAAGCATGCAACTGCTAGGTCAGGTTGCTCAACAAAGACAATTACTGTGAAATAGAACTAGTCCCATTTCAGGGGTACTGGTTTGTATCCTGTTTACCTACTTTGCCAAGGTTTTCTTTTCATAGAATCATAGAATGGTTTGGGTTAGAAGGGACCTTTAAAGGTCATCTGGTCAAACCTCCCCCGCAATGGGCAGGGACATCTTCAACAAGATCGGGTTGCTCAAAACCCCATCCAACCTGACTGAATATTTCCAGGGATAGGGCATCTACACCTCCTCTGGGCAACTTGTTCCAGTGTTTCATCACTTTCATTGTAAAAAATTTCTTCCTTATATCTACTCTGAATCTACCTTCCTTTAGTTTAAAATCGTTAGGCCTTGCTCTATTGCTACAGGCCCTACTAAAAAGTCTGTCCCCATCTTTCTTTTAAGTTCCCTTTAAGTATTGAAAAGACACAGTAAGGTATCCCCAGAGCTTTCTCTTCTCCAGTCTAAACAATGCCAGCTCTCTCACCCTTTCCTCAGAGGAAAGGTATGCCAACCCTTTGATTATTTTGTAGCCCTTCTCTGAACCTGTTCCAACAGGTCCATGCCTTTTTTGTACTGAGGGCTCCAAGCTGGATGCAGAACTTCAGGTAGGGTCTTCACCAGAGTGGAGCAGACCTGCTAGTTAAATGGATTTATGCTTGCAGATGATTAAAATTAGCTCACTAGCACTAGAGATATTTTCTCTGCAATATTTCCAGGTGTGAGGTTAGATGCCGAACTTATTTCAGTGATCATCACTTACACCCCAGTTTGGACTTTGTTGCTAACTTTCAAATGCTGACAGAAGATTTAGAATTTTTTTTTTCTCTTTCCTATTTAAAAAAAAAATAATTGTCATGTATGAGGGGTTATTGTTTGATTTATGTACCCTAGGGTCTCTAGGAAGTAATTTTATGTATAGTTGGGGTTTTTTCATATTAGAAACACCACTATTGCCTTCACCCTGTTAGGTAAAGCATCTGCCTTCACCAGTGGATCGTGTTCTCTCCTGTCACAATTCAGCATTGCTCATCTGAAAACACCCAAGCAATTCTAGCTTGAACCAGCTCAAAGTCTGCTTTGATCTATTCTGATCTCCTACCAGTTGCATAATACAGAGCTCACACATAAATTAATCAGAACTGCTGTTACAGTGGTGTAAAAAACAGTAGTACTTGCACAAGGATTAGTAATTCAAGTGCAATTAGTAGACGTTTGCTCTGAAATCTTGGATATCATGATTCAGCTATGATTTTCAAGGCCACTAAAGCGTAATTTGAATATAGCTCTCTTGGCAGTTCTCTCCCGTTACAGGAGAGCCGTGAAGATGAGCATCTGGTCCTGTGCACTAGCTAAACCCTTAAGAAAAGCTGCAGCATAGGTAGCTCAGATAACAGTATCACTGACAATTACACAGGACAGTGTGAGATGTTCCTCACTACTGCAAAAGGCATTTGAGAAAGAAAAAGAGAGAGAGGTATCTGTTACTTTATTTTCTTTTCATTAACACAACCAGAATCTAGTGTCAAAAAGCTTGTGTTCTTGATATTCAAAATTTGAGCCAAGTTTTAATTTTTCTTTCCTTCATTGACAAAAAGAATGAAGAACTAATGAGAGGTTAGCATGATGGCCACAGAACTATAAAAATAGACTGCACAGCACAAGGGGTACATCTAGATTGTCTGTACTGTTTCCATGACCCCACCAAGTTCTGCTTCATTGGTTAATTGGTATGGACTATCTGGTGTCCAAACCATTCAGGTGAACAAACTTTTGAGCTAGCTAGCCAAGTTCTTACTAAGTTTCAGGTAGAAAAAGATTTGGGGCAATGTACATCTAAACTGATCATGGGAGATGCAAGCCAGTGCAAATTCTCTTTACAACAGCCCACCTTCAAGATACAATAAAATGTGTCAGAAAGTTTCCTTATATATAAGGAACTATATTTCATGTTATAATTGGAATATTTGATAGCTATTTGGGGAGATCTTGACAATTATTTTCCCCCCAAAAAAGTAAGAAGTACTTCCCAGGTAGGATTCTACCTGGTAAGGATGTTGGGCAGTTGATCCATGAATAACTGTGTTTCCAAGAAAATGTGCCGTAAAATTTATCCCACCACTGCTGACACTGAAAACTTTTGCTCTAATTTTCTTATTAGTTGGTTTGTTTCCTGGAGCCTATCTTAGGGTTTTATGCCCTTTTGGTTTTCAGAGAACACCTTAATGAAACCCAAAGGTAGCCTAGAGCTCACAAAATGAAAATCAAACCTCTGAATCTGTACATTTCATCCAAGGTTTTTGAATACTTCAGTTTTGACAGTACTGCTTCACATGCAACAGTTTCAGCCACATGTAATGTTGGCAGTCAGAGATATTTTTTTCAACATTAGTGAGACATAAGAGCTCAGAAATTAAGCTTGGGTGAAGTGGAGGAAAAGTCTGTAGTCCAGAAACTATCTCCATTGAATCAGAGAAATTTTCTGCAACAAACCTAGTACCACTTAAAAAACAACACTAAATCAAACCTACAGAATGCAAATATCAACTGGTAAATCATCCCATTCTTACTGCAATCAATGTAATTATATAGAGGATTTGAGGCTATGCATGTAAGCTCAACTAACAATTGCCACAACTACCTAAAAAAGCCAAAGCCAAGCAGATATCCTTGTCTTTATTTTTAGAAATCCTCAAAAGAAAAGCAGAGAATTGCACTAAGGGTTTGTTAGATTGAAGAATATGTACCACCTTGAAATCGCTGTTTTTATGAAAGGATTTATAGATCATTGCCATTTGTATAAACATGTAGGAGTTTTTTTTCAACATTCTTCTGTCATGGAAGACATTCAGTAGATTCTCTTCATGCAACTTGACAGATAATAAAATTAATTTTAAATACAACAGCAAATGAAGCATTCATGATGCCATAAAAACAATCTATCTACACACTGATGACTGAAATCTAACATAAAATTAATGAAGGCATTTAAATAGCATTATGATTTGCAATTAAGCCATGCAAATCTTTTTCAGGAAGAGGTCAGAGAGGATTTTGGGGTTTTTTTTTGTTTCAAGAGAAGGAGTGTTAAAATGTATTTTTCTTTTTTGCTTGGTGTTGGGGTTTTTTTTTATGCTCCTATTTAAGGATATGAGCCCATCTATAAATACTATATCTGAATTTTCTGAGGTAGATTATATACACAGTTTTTGGGATAGGCAAAGTAATGAAGTTAAACAGTGAAGACCCACCAACAACAGTAATGATTTAGGTTCAGAGAAAAATTTGCTTTGAGAGTACAGGGACAGGAACATCTGTCTACCATTATAGGTCATTATGTCATCTGGTTCCGATGTGCAACCAAGAAAAACCTTCACATCCACTCTGTGATACACAGGGTAATTAATTTCTCCCTACTTTCTCTTGTGTGCTCTATTTCAATCCTAAGAGCTTATAAAGCAAGAAAATCCTCCCATCCTTCTCCGCTCTCATGCAACATGATGCAGCGTTGGCAGGTCAGAAACAGAGAGCACTGACACCTGCTCAGCCCACCCTATGCACTACTCCCTAGGAAAGTAAACCTGTTAGCTGGATGCCTAAGTGGAGTTACATTTTTCCAGAAATAAAGGCAGTAAGGAAGTACATTAGGAAGTCTCTGTATCGTATGTTGCATTGATCTAGACAGTCCTGGTATAGTAGCCATGTTGACACTAAGCTACATACACAATAAATTACTCCAGAGTCTGATGTATAAACATTACCTTTAGCAATAATTTCATATCCACTATGAATCAGAGCTTTGTATCAGGACGCTATTACATTTTCATAGTACTTTCAAAGACCCTGCAGTCTTACAGGGGGTTCATACAAGAAGAAAAAAATTTTTTTCTGGGATACAACTAATGTCTACACTTGATACCACCTTAAGAAAACTCCAAACAAACAAAAAACCAGCATTTGCAATGCAGCCAGAACTTGTTCTTCATATTGAGCGCATAGAAAAGAGGTCATAAAACATGAACTGTACAGAAAAAGTTAAATAAGGAAACAGAATTTTTAACACAAAGAAACAATTTCTGTTTCAAAGCAAATCAGAGTTCTGAAATACAGGAGGACACAGCAAGAGAAACATTGATGATCGCTTATCTTGTTCTCACTTATCTTCACCAAATATTTAGGTAATGATGACTGAGGACAGAAGCCTTTGCTAGATGTATTTTTCCTGTGAGATTTCTTGCTGTTCTTATATTCTTCATCTTCTTTAAAGTGAGTAAAAACTGTAACCTCTGATTTTTATAAAACAAAGCCAGAGCTATTCAACATCCAGCAGCTCAAGAATACCTATTTAATAACTACATCTCCTCAAACTCATCGCAGGTGAATTTGTCTTAATAATTTTGACAGGAATGTAAGGTGCATTAAGGAGGCATAAGTACTGCACCATGCCTGCAATGTTCATTCTCGCCAACCTGCTACAGCACAGCAGTCTGCATCCAACACAATAAGGATACTTCATGTACTCTAGATGAGGTTGTGGGTGTACAATGAGTTTAAATAACCTCACCCTTCTGGATAGTCCTCCATAATGCATATTTACCTTTGTCCTTTCACTTGTCTGCTACGTTCCGTCACAACACACAACAGTTAAGAAAGAAGGATCATGACATTAACATCATACTTGCTGCATTGCATCGATAACCCTGTACGTAATCTCTTTCACTTGTTTTACTTGTTTTTTAAAGTTGGGAAATGACTGCCCCAAGAGCTTAAAGCAGCTGACCTGGTGCCTGTACAGCAGAGAGCGTACTGCTGCCTTGAGCCAAACCCTAGTGCAGTGAGCACAAATCTGATAGCTGATGCTGCCAGTACTGCAGATGCTTCCCTCTACAAGAGCTATATTCTCCACTTGCAGTCAATGCTCCCCATTCTTTCCGATATGCACAACAGCAGAGGGAAGGTGAGCAGAGGAAAAGCTGATGGTATTACACAGTATATTCAGGTTTCTGCTCCTGTTGAGAGATTGTGATAAGAAAAGGCTCTTTTGCTAAGAACAGTACACAAAAAAATACGCACAGAGTCAGCACACCACACTGGGAAGACTGGAAGAGGAAGCAGGCAAAATATTTCCCCATGTGGTTACAAAATACTTCCCACCACTTTATATAATATGGGTTCATATGCCATAGCCATTAACATAGCTGAATTTACTGCTGTCTTGGTCTCTTTTCCACCCTTCTGCTGGCACCATTCTCTGTGTTTTTTGTTATTGATTTGGCATTCTTCTGCAGGCTATTCAAATGATTTTAGTACAACTTATAAGGATCACACTGAAAAGCTACTCAAAGGTTCAAAAGATATTTGTCTGACATTCTACTCCCATATTCTACAGCAATAATCCTGGATATTTTCCATAAGGTTGGGAGGGGAGCCTGCCAAATACTGAACTACTAGCCTGCCAGGTGGCACAGAGCAATTTTTTCCATCAGCAACTCAAAAAATACAGCAGACACAAATATTTCATTTGATATGTTCATAGGTCACACCTGGCACAAGGAAGTATTAAGCCCATAAAGTAAATTCACTCCTTTTCAATAAGCACAGACTGACATACGGCTGAATTTGATCCATTGGTATTTCCAAGTGAAATTAAACAACTGGGGATCCCCCAAGGACAGACATCTGCACTCGAATCTTTTAGAAGAATGTAATTTTCACTTTTTGAATGTATAAATAGCTTGCCTTTTCCTAAGCCAACCCAGACTACTGGAGTAAAGCAGACAAAGATGCAGGAAAGAGGTATGTACATGTCTGTACAAGCATTCAGAAGGATAGCAAATCTTCACTTTCCAAGGAATTCTAAAAATAATTTTTTAAGACTATCAGTCCCAAATGTCTAGGAACTATGTCATATGCCCCACAAAATTCTTAGATACCTCTAGGGAATAATCTTGGTGGGAGCGTTATTCACTTCTGAAGCCTCAAGTTTTCCAATACTCAAATTTCATTTTTTTCTGGAATAAGGACAAAAAGCCTACTTTTTATTAAAAGAAAGCTCATAGTTTCTCATATGTACATGACACTGAGCCTAGAGCATTATAAAGCCCAAATACTGCAAGAGTCAATAATGTTACATTTCAATATCATTTAATTAAAATACTAATCTTACAGGCTGCAGGGATCAGTAATATAAAAAGACAAACCAAGGATGAAGGGAGATGGGATATGAATCTGAATGAGAAGTAACAGCATTAAAAAAGAATGCTATCTGGGTTTAAAATGGAGTGAAAACATCCTGTAGAACAATATCGTGAGGAGAAAAAGAAAAAAAACCAAAAAACCAACAAAACAAAAAAAAACCCCAAAACCTCAAATAAAGAAAATAGTTTAAAAAATTCCACCACCAGAAAAAATGCAAAGGCAGGAAAATTCCCTTTCATGGGCTCTTCCAGTAAAGTTTATTAAAATAAAAGGTGATCAAGTGGTTCCACTGAAAGGTCTGTAATTCAAAGTGAAGATCTCAGCACTTTCAGGAAAAAAAAATCCAGCCTCCTTGAAAAGCAGGGAAGGGGAACAGTAAAAGTGTTGGCAATTACAGGTCACTTCTGGAAAGCCTTTGTTTGTATGTAGTTGACCACATGACAAATAACTTTTTGAAATATGCTAAGGCAACACTTCTCAAATGGAAAAATGTTGCTCATTACAACACCACCATCAATAACAGATATGCAGCAAATTTAATATAAATAGGCTTTTTCTATTAAAGAAGGCAGAGGAGCAGAACACAGGTTTCTCAGAGAAAATCGTGCTCTGATCTCCTCTGATACAAGTCTAGTATAACTGTACCAAACACACTGGAGCTATTTTATATTTAACTGGCTACATGGAGTTCAGAATTTCGCTTTGTGCACTTAGCACTTACACAGGGATGAACATAAGACAAACCAACACAGTGTTTCATAAAAACGTGTAACTCTAGTTGCAAGATACCAAGCCAAGACTTTCTAAAGCAGAAACATTCGAGGATCTTTCTGTAAGTGCTTAAAAAAATTATCTGCATAGATGTATCAAAGCCTTTCACATGATTTCTACCAAAATTATTAACTCAGCTTTATAAAACTCCCATCACCCATAGCACTAACCTTATTTTCATATTAAACAAAATATCCTAAGTCTTTTCATTACATGCTCTTTTTTGTGATTAATATTGGTGAGTATTTTTGTTATCCAAATCCTACTTTTCCTGACCATTTTTTAGAAGTTGTTTGACAGCTAATTTGATGGTTATATGCTAAGTTTTAGACCTGGTTTATGATATCACATGCATGTTCCAGAGTTATAAAGCTTCCATTTCCATAAACAGAAATTGCTGAATGCAAAATACTGTTATGCATTGAAATTGATTTGTACACCTTATCAACCAATATTACCTCGAGAGAAGCTGCACAGAAAGCATAAGCATTTGCACATCGAGGCCCCAGATTTCAAATTAAATTTGCTTCATGCATGTTTACAGGACTGTATCCCTAATTCATATGTATACAAAACTTTAAATACATGCTAAAGGATTGTGTTATATACCTGAAGACACCTGCAGACATTTTCTGTGGAGCTCTAGCTTTAGAACAAGAATTTGAATTCCTTAATTTCTGTTTAAAATGTTTAACCATTTTGCCCGTTAAAATTATGTTAGTTGGGAGGAAAACTTCTCAAGCAACTCTCTGCCTATGACATCTCTGAGTTCTTTTGATTCATATCATATGCTTTTTCTGAAAACCTGCTGTCTATTTGTACTGATTACCCATCCTAAAATAGAAATTGGAAAGAACAAAGCTGAAGGAGGTGCACTGAACTCAGAGAGAAAGTACACTGAACAGAGCCATCAGTGCATGCTTCAAATAGCACACAGCGCAACAGTAGCTACAACATTAAGACAAAGACACCTTGGTGACCTGAGGGACACATGATCAAATCACTGCTTGTGGACAGCAGTATGGTTGTATCTCAAAATTAGCATTGCATATACTACTAAATGTAACATTGCTAAAAGTGGGATCGTCACCCAGCTTCTTCAAACAGATTTTTATATATATACAGCAATTTTTAAAATGTTAAAGGTGAGAGGAACTAAACTGCCATGATTATGGGCTAATCGTATTTACATGTACACAACACCATAAAAATTCCATACAACTGTTCTTTAGCTACTGTTCATTAGAGACATGTTAACAAAATCCTTTATTTGTAATATAATATTGCACAACACTGTCAACTACCACGAATGATATATACTTCGCTGTTGCCAGCTTAGTTAAAACTCTCATTATCTATAGCTGGCAGGTTACCTAGATGCTCCTAATCACAGAAATTAAAATAATTTAAAAAAAACCAGGTCATATGGTTTTGGGCTTCATCATTAATTCAAAACTCACACAGACCCATTCATATAAGAAAGGTTAAGTGTCACATTTAGAGTCCACATACTAAACCAAGATGAAGGCTGCCTTGCTAACAAGAATTGCCTTAGGACAAGTGCAGTAGGCCTTAAAAAACATAAGAAGTTAAAAATATCATACTAGTAGTACAAGGAGGTTTTTCAGTTCTACATAAATGCTTTGCTTCCACTGGTTGTCCACAAATCAAGGACACAAGCATCCAGGCTGAGACTCTTCATGCCACAAAACACTATTCATGACCAACGTATGGTTTCTCCCCTTAGGAAAGTCTTTAGGTTTCAACAGAACACAGATTCTTTCAATGGGTTAGTAGGCACTGCTTTCTGCTACTTTTTCTCTCATTTTACTCCAGAGCAGAGTCAAACTGGTTTAACTGACAGTTGTTCATTTTTTTCAGCAGCTCCACCAAGGATGAAAACGACATGCCATCAGACCACTCTCTTCACAGTAATGAAGAAGTTATATTAGCCACATGTCACTACTACCCACCAGTCTGCATGTATTGTATGTTTCCATTTCTGCCTGAACTACAAATAATAACAGAGTTCTACCTCCTGACAAAACAATGGAAAACATTTTAACGACTTAGATCTACACCTTATTTGTATTACAGCACCAGAATAAGATTTGACACTGGCCACTGGTAAAGGCCAAATCACACAAGATCCGCTTGAAGTCTACAGATCAACTTGCATCTGTGGCTTCTTTTTAAAACTGTTGGCTTTCAGTTTATCCTGGTTATGGTGACTGCAGCTGACAAACATCTGCTAGTATTAGGGGAAAAAAAATATTAATGCAAGCTTGTTTTGAACAGAAAATTGGTTACCTTCAAGAGTTGCAAGATTTCACAATAATTCTATTGTGATTACATGGGCTATCTAAAAACAATTCCTCATCTTCCAAAGGTATACCAAAGCCATCTTAAAGAAATTATTTGGATCAAAATTACTTACGTAAGAAATATGCATTGAAATTATTAGCAGACTTACAGATAGTTAAAGCCACAGAGTATTTTTACAAATGCTATTTGCTTTTCATCACTATTCTCACAATTTATTTTCCTGTCCAAGGTTAAAGAGATATATGCCAAAAAATGCTCTTAGGATTCCTCACAGCCTTCTTCAGTCATCTCAAAGAGAAACAAAATAACCTTTCCTCTTCCCCACTCCAAACCAAAGAGATCCAAACATTAATTATAAAAATTGGTGCAAAATAGTGGATATGTCAAGCCCAGTGCACAGCATATATAGGGGTTTTTTTTATTTTGCTATCTTGACATTTTCACCAGAACCATACTCTTAATGCACTCCATCTGAGAACTACATGTACAATGCAGAAATTATACACTTGAAAAAGGCATAAGAGAATATTGTGTTCATGCATACTAAAAATTACTAAAGTTGTAATTCTAATGTTCCCCCCCCCCAAAAAAAAAAAAAAAGAACAAAACCCAAAAAAAAGCATGCACTTTGGCATTAAGCACCATTTTTTTTTGCCAAAGACTATGATTTAATAAAATAATACAATGTTGACTCACCACAACGCGTGCTATGTCTCATCTATAGGAAATGGTTCAAAGGCATCAGCTTCATGCATGGGTTGCCATAGCTGATATTTGAGTCTGGCCTGCCACTGGTACAGGTTTCTAATACTAGCCCTAAGCACGAAAAAAGAGAAAGAAATATGTGAGGTTTATTTTTCAAGTCTGATAGGCACAGAGAAAGCTCAGAAAACTACACTAACCTGGAATGTCAGTATTTGCACGTCATGTAACGACGACTTAAGATTTCCCTCTGATAATACCATAATGCATCCAGTTAAAGGCAGTATCTGTACCATAAATTTCCCTTTTTACATGCAAAGAAGAAAGGCTAGAGAGGTGTCACAGTTCTTTCCCCCTGAGAAAAAAGAAGGGGGGGGGGAAGATAAAATCAAGGCAAGTGGACTCTAGTGCTCAAGAACTCAAGCTCAAGACTGTTCAAATTGCAACACATGGCAGTAAAAATCATAAAAGTGTTCTAAAATAATTATTTTAGTTTCTATCCTATCTTTCCCTGGTCAGATCTTCAAATTTATCTTTGGAATAAGGAAGAGCAGAAGCTTTCATTACAACGAGCTGAGATTGGTACACAGTCGTCTGTCACTAATACCTGGGGATTGAAGTTAAATTTGACTTGTAACTTTATGAACAGCTTTAAAAACTGTGCAACACAGATACATGTAGGCATTAGAAAAGGCCTGTGAATTACTGCTGTTTATCAAATAACATCCTCTCAAAAACAAACAACAAAACGTGACAAAATATGTTCAACTGACAAAGGACTTGCAGTTAAGAAATTTACAGACAACCTCAAGAAATAGGGTAAAAAGCAAACGTTGAGGTATTAAGACCATGAATGAGAGGAGCAACAATTGAGCATGTACCACTCTGGTGTCTAACCACTTGAACAAAATTAGGTAATAAATACTAAGCAGAAGGTTTGAGCAACATTTTCTTACCACTGTTTCAAAACATGTTTTCAAATACCTCAGAAGAGAAGCGAGCTAAAACTTTGTATTGAGAACAGATGATTACAAATTCTTATGAGAAAACAACTGCTTAATCAGGTAGGACCCATGACGCTTCACAAGCGGGGAAGACTTCACAAGCAGGGACAAGAGTTGCACGTACTCAGGCTCCCTGAAATCCTACTTCAAATAGCAATTCCTAATTTGCCGGGTTATCTGACCTCTTAGTGCAGAATCCTGCTGAAGCAGCTATTGACTTGACTGGAAGGCTCTTCTGGGCCTCCAACTTTTAGTGTTTATTACAATGTGAAAAGCTGACAGCACTCCTGGGAGACTAGAACACCAAAAATTTTCCATGTCACACTGTAATGTGAGCAAGGGTCTGCACTCATGGTCAGCAACCTCTTCTTTTCTTGGGCAGGAGAAAAACCTGGATGCCTAGAAATGCAACAGCTGCTTTTCTTTTTTTTTTTCTTGCTGTAAAACAAAGGCTCTGACTCTGTCCTATGCTCCAGAAATAGTCTGGGATATCCTAAGATACACAAAAGCTCATGACTTCACATCCTTTCTGTAGAGATGAAGCTGAGGAGAGCATTCCACTGTCACTAGTGAGTTCACGTGCCAAATCCTTCCTTATAGAATTCATGATATAACAAACAAGACTGGGAAGTATTGGGACTTAAATTTCCTGTCATTCTCTTCTAACAGCTATCAAAAACTGATTCTAAAGCTTGCTAACAGAGCTATGGCTATCAGGCTAGAACACAGTATAGCAACTCAAGGACAGCTGTGTAACTTTTGCAAATGGTGCACAGGGGACCATTAAATTCTTTCCCATCCCCTATACTGCTTTTTATCTATACTTTAATCTCACTATCACAGCATAAGAGAAAGGAAACATAGCTCTAACACCTGATATTTCACACTAATTAAAGTTGTACGTTGCTTTCAGTTTTAGACCATCAATTTCAGATGGTTACTTGAATACAAAAGTTTGTTTCTGTGAAGAACTGGTTTTCTTATGTCCGCCTCCACAGATGGTGCTGCAAGAAAGAAAGAAAAAAACAACTCACAGCAAATGCAGCATTTTTTCTTTTAACTGGTGCCTTTTTATGAGGGTTAATTTTTCTTGCAGGTGGTCTTCGAAACAGTAAGGGTGCAAGGGTAGCAGAATACAAGTGTTGGAAGGCAGGTTATATTTATATTTAATATTGTGGTCCAGTGAAGTCTCTCTCCTTTTCTCCTGATGACATAACAGAGCAGCAAATGTGGTAATACTGCAATTACCAGGCTTTTGGGTCATAATTTCTAGTAGGGCTGTTATAAGCTCAAAATCTAAGGAGTGGAGTGGGAGGGGCTATGGGTAGCCATAAAAAAAAGGCCAAAAAAAAAGCCACTAAAAAAAAAAAAGGCTTACTTTGTTTTAAAAATTTATCAACAAGCTAGTGATATTTTCTGTTATTCATGAATTGTCCAAAGAACTGGGTAGCTTTGACTGAACAACAGTTTAAGAGATAACCAATTATAAAGCTGTGGACCTTTGTCTAAATGCAGCTTTTCTGCATTCCAAATCTTAATAAAAGATTGTTGCCTGCAAAAGCAATGTTAAAATCCTCTTCCTTTGGGCCTGCTTTAGCTCGTCTGTAAATTGTGTAAGTTTTGCAATGGACTGCAAAGTACAAGTGAGCTTTATGACATTCTCTAGTACCATGGTAGGGAAATTTTGATAGCTGTCCCTTTGCTTTCACAGGCCAGATCTGGTACTGTAACACTGCTGGAAGATATTTTGTCGTAAAAATATTGATCTAGTACTACTAAATCTCTAAATAACGGCTGCAAACATGCCAACCACTGACAGCAAAAAAAAAAAAAAG